>JAHWFP010190078.1:63943-82228 GCA_023313725.1 Lithobius niger | reverse complement strand
CAAACCTTCATAATCAGCACTCCTTCCGGTCCTTGGCCGACGCCGGTAAGGCCAACATGGCGTCAGCTAACTTCCTGTTATCGTCTGAATGAGATTCGCGAGAGGCCAATCCTACAATCTATTTATTTATTTATTTTACAAAATTATTGTAAACGCCCGTATAAAAAGCATAACAGCAATTTCAAATTAAAAGAACAATTTTAAAAACCGAAGAAACTTGTCGGCACTTGTGGCGCCCACCGTTCTTGTCTCTGCTTTCGCCTGAATGAGATTCATGAAATAGATATCCAATAATTCGCCGTCATTCCTGTGGTGTGCTGCTACGAAGACAACGCATATATTTCAGACAGGTTGCCACGAATCTGAAAACGTTGCCAGTTTTGTATTCAAAAGGCTGAAGCTTTTAGATGGGAAATACGTTATTTAAAATCTTAATTCCCCCCCCCCCCGGGGGTGTGGGGGTTTTTTTTTTCAATTCAGAGAATTCCTAGTTTTCCAGATTTTACAGGTTGGTGGGTACCCTGTTATGACGTCATAGCATGTCAACTCGTAATGCTAGGCTTAATGGGTGGTAGGTAGTGGGTTTCTGATGGTCGCTTCAAAATTATTATTGGCAATTACATAACGATTTCTGTGTCGGGAATTATTGGTGTACATCTGTATGTTTGTACTGTTTTGAGCCAAGAAGTTTAAAGTTGTTGCACATACAATATTTTGGATCTTATCTAATGGCGTTCCTTCAGGAGAGGCATAAAGAAGGTGCGGGTCGACGGAGTGTCCATGATGATATCACCATATGTTCCAGCTCTCGTTCAGTGTCGTGACCTCATTCGGCCAATTCCGGTAAGATTGTTTGCAACTATTTTCTGGGAAAATCCACATTAAAAATACGCTGTACAGGTTTTAACCCAATTAGGGACCGGTCATTATGTATCACGGGAAGGGGAGGGGGGAGAACTGGGGGTCATGAATTTTTTGGACCATCTCGAGGGGGGAGTGTCATTAATTTTTTTATGTCCATCAAGTGGGGAGGTCACAAAATAATATTGACCAAACTGGGAAGAAAAAGTCATTTTTGGACCTAAAAATGACACTTTCAGTAGACAAAATTTCTAAAAATGCCTCCGCTTCTCTCCGCTAGTACCAGTACTAAAAGTAATTTTCTTTTTCAATAAACTTTCTAGAAACACCTAGCCTCCATGGTTTCTTAGCTTCTGTCTTTCAGGTGCTGACTATGTTACGGATATGGACATACAAGCAAGCAGTGCGTTCATCATACTTATTGTATGAAACTCGACACAAGATGGGTATCAGGAACGTCGGATTTTTACAGAACATTTTTAACCCAACGTGTTGTTTCGTTTAAAACAAGGCACTTTTTCTTCACAACTAGTGGTAACTTGTTGGTGTGGAGTGCTACTGAAAATCATCTGCGGACAGTCTCAACAGGCATACGAGAAGCGTAATTTTTTTTTTGGGGGGGGGGGCACATTATTATGGACCTTGAGCTGGGGGGGGGGTTGATAAGATTTGTTCAGGGTTTGGATGGGGGGGGGTCACATTTTGATTTCTTCCATCCCCCCTGGCAATACATAATGACCGGTCCCTAAATAGGTGCGAATACCACTCGGACTACGAATAATACAGGCATGCGGCATTTATGGGTACAACAGTGTTATGCGACCTTGAAGTCGGGAATGAGACAGCATCTTCAAGACAAGGCCGACTGAGGTAGAAACCGCATGTCTCGCCTCCTGGCTCAACGCCACTTCACGGGCATTACGTTAAGCATTGTTTCGACAAAATAAGATTCTGGTGATGTTGAATCAACTGGATTGGAGCCATTAAACAAAACCCATGCTTCTCTACCAGGCAACCTTGGCCTTAAGAGATGGAATATGAAACGATAGATACACATGGACACTCCCACGTCCTACGGATGTGTATGCATTCATAAGCTCCTGGTTCTAAAGATCAGCAGTTCCAGTCCCAAGTGGGGCGTTACAACGTATAAGTATGAAGGAAAATAACAAATAGGCTCATATCCGTATTTATTGAAATTAAATAAACACAAAACATAAAAATAATTATAAATTATTCACTTTATACATAACGCAAATCATTACAAAGGACACAACACACTTTCTTTCATTAAGGCAATGCAGCAAACTGTATCGTAAGATAGAAATCTGCATTTATTGTCCGTTTCGGTTAAAACAACCCACACAAAATCATCCTAGTTCGTTTCTGCAAAATACTTCTCCTACCAAACACTTCAGAGTATTAAAAATCATAGGAATTTAGCCAAGTTTATTGGCTACTTTAAAATTATAGTGCACATATTTTACATGACCCTTGTCAGTGTCCACAGTTAATGCAACTATTAAAATAGTCGGTAGGGTATCACAGTGGATATTGTGTTGTCTGAATTAAGGTCAACTTTACAAATATCATCATTGAAATTAAACACTTTACAGTACTTTGTACACACAGGGTGCAAAATTGAGGAGATTCATGTGAAAAATGTACAGTAGCTGTTAGAAATTTATTTGTCATGAGAAGCACTACTACATGCATTTCAAAAGGTGATGTCACATTTCAGATTCGTAGATAGTTCCGTTACTGTCAGTCTTAATCCCAACCCAATATCTACACGTTACTAATATTGTACAATGCAAATTCAGTAATTCCGGGATCAAAATGGATACGGTTATGCGACTTGATGCATTTTAAGCAAGGCATTAAGATTTACAAATGTAACGGATGTTAATGAAAGATCTCTCATAGCATTTCCATTGGGGGCAACGGACGAAAGTCAAACTTGAAAATCGTATAATGGATAATTGTCAATATCTGCCTAAATAAAAACTCTAGAAAATCGTCTACATGGAATATCTTATCATAATCGTACAAAGGATAATCATCTAACTGGAATAATAATGTGGCTGCGGTTTCTGATGTTACATGTATAGCCGCAGCAGCGTGAGCAAGGCAAAGATGTTGGAAGATTTTAGATTACACGAATTTCTTGTTCAACGATTTTCCGTTATATTCGTATACTGTGTATGGTGTTCCAATTATGCGATTTTCATGTTAGACAGTCATCCTTTGCACTGGATTCCCAAGAACTGCCATATGTACAGTATAGCCTGGGTTGGTACCACATTCCCAAGAGCTGCCATACATTAAAAAAGTGCTGGGTCTAGAATAAACACAGAAAGTCAGTAATACAACACAATCAAACATTAAAAAGGAACAGAATTTGAATAAACACTGCATATTATTTAGAGACACATTCAACTTAACGCACGTTTTACGCAGGAGTGAAATCCCTCAATAACTTTTGTTTCCTCAATGACTCAACAAAATCAATAACTTTGTTTCCTACAATTCCAAAGCAAGCTTTGTAACCGGCACTGGTTCTCAATTTTTATTTATTTTTTCCCCAGTGTACGTCATCAGACCCCGAGCCTTGAATCAGCACTGGGTTTTTCATGTAACAAACGTTAATAAGCGCCCGGTGAACGGAAATATGCAAATACGATAAGGCTATGTACATCATCTTTTACACATTGACAGAGATGCTAAAGCTCTGACCAAGTTTCAAAATATGATTACTTTTAGAAAGAATTTATAGGGTTGGGGAGGAGAATTATTTAGTAACTCAAAAGGTCCCTATTGAAACGTGTTACATTCATTCCTATTAGTTCAGTCCGAGTTTTCAGAGGGTGCCACGCATTCCATCTGGTAATTTTTGCTCATTTTTCAGCCCAAATCTGAAGTAAACTTAAATTACAACTAAGCTAAACTAAATAATAATTAAATAAAAGTTAGTTTCGTTTAGTTTAATTTTAGGCTGAAAACTGAGTAGAAATTCCCACATAAAACTCATGGCGCCCTCTATAAACTTAGGCGGAACTAATAGGAATGAATCTAAGACGTTTCAGTATCGGTTTCAGTATGGTCTCAGTCACAAATTCTCCTCCCCAACCCTATAAATCCTTGCTTTTAGCGATCTTTCAGTAGGTTTGTTTATTTTTGTATTAATTCTAATCAAGGTGAGAAATTGCCAGTTTATTATTTTAATTTTCAAATTTTTAACTAAAATAACCTTCAAGATCAATCCACCTTTTTATAACAAAGAGCATCAGGACGAAAGCCATCAACAAAATGTCCTGGCAGGAAATCACTACCTCATTTATATCAGATAAAAAAAATTTAAGGTTCATACTGAAAAATGAAGAGGTTCGAATTCAACATTTTTGTGTCTCTAATGTTTAATCTCGAAAGCCCTACAGTCCTACATTGAAAAAAAACCACTACACTACCATAATTCTCAAAATTAATGTGAAACAAGATTTTCCTTGTATACCTTTTTCTTTAATAACCTTGTTTTTCTTTTTCTGCTGAATAACGAAAAGTATTCCAGGTTTTCAAAGTTTCATAGCGAAAGGATCAACACTAACTACTTCCATTAGAAATTTTACTTTTGTAACCACTAATTGTAGAAAACAGACTTGGTTTTTTTTCTAATGTGAAATGTTAAGTTCTTTTTGTACCTCCCCAATTTTTGTGGTAGACTGATGACAACCTAATTCAGTCCGATTGATGTTAAGTTCCCTGGTCTAGCGGGGTAGGAGATATATTTTTGGTGGAACTGGTCCTGTAGATGTATTGTAATCAATTTCCGGTAGTTGCACTATGATGTATAAATTAACAATATATTTTTCATGAAACTACAATTGAAGGCTTCAGATTAAAAAATTTTTTTAAACAAATAGTAATAAAAGACATTTTTGAGAATATTACGTAACTTTTTCTGTAAAAGTATATATAGGCCTACAAGCCGTCGTGCTTCGAGGATTAATATGTCGTGCGGTTCTTGCTGAAATAAAGAACAGTGACCTTAGTAATTTCGCCACAAAGTCACACTTGTTGCATCTGCAACAGAGTGTGGAAATAAACATCAATGAATTTTAGAAGAAGCACGAAAAACATTTTTCATTGAAGCATTATGACTCTCTGTCTTATTTATTTATTATTATTTGTTTGTTGGATACATTGTATAATGTCATGAGTAACTATTGCGAAGGTTTTTGATCGTATTAATCGTATGTCAATGTCAGTTCGGTTTTCGGAAAAGATTTATTGTGAGAGTAGCAGTTTCAATCTATAAAATAGTGATATTTGCCTATTCTCACAGACCAACATGGGCTAATTCTATTATAAACAACCATGCTAGAGTGGTCCAAGGTTGACTAAATTATAGGACAGAAAGCCAAATGGTCATTATTAGTGATAAATAAATACATACGCAAAACTATTTATTTATCACTAATTGAGCCCATTTGGCTTGCCGCTTTCCATCCAATAATTTAGCAAACCTTGGGCCACTCTGGTTAATTTCATTAGAATTAGCCCAAGTTGATTTGTGCGAATAGGCAAATATCACAGTTTCTACTCTTACCTCCAAGGAAAAATGACCAGTACAGGAACGATAAGTGACATAGCATCTGTGCTCAACTTAACACCGTTTGTACTGTGAAAAATGAACAATTTGAAATGTGACCAATTAGTTCAACCTGGCATGACCTACGTCTGTCACATTTCATGCACTGTATTTGCTGATCATATTCGAAAACGTAGAAATTTACTCATTACCCGTAAAATGAGATTCTTACCATTTCAGTAAGTCTTTGTTACTGGAGTGACATTTCGTCTAGCCTAGTTGTTCCATTTTAGTTCTGTGAAGTAGACTTCACTGAGGACAGGTAAATAGGAATTTGGCTTATTCATTGTTTGTGGAGTCGAAATAATAAATTCCTAGTAATAATTTCGGTAAATAAGGGAAGTGTCGAATTCAGTACCGGTGTAGAAAATAAAAAAGTATCTCAGTGTTGGATCAGATTGATCAAGATATTGGGCAATGTCTAAAAAAAACTTTTACTCTGACAAAGTAAATACTACTACTACATATATTGCACTCAAAACAAAATATCGGTAATAGGCCAACTGTCTTAAAACTGTTTGTAAATAGGTAATTGAACGCTCAAACTACAATTTCACAGTGAGACCAAATCACAGTGAGACCAAATGGAATAAATTCACTGCAAGATGCAACTTATGAATTTTACAATGCAACCCATGAGTTTTAAAAAGCAATTGTCTCACAAATGTACATTCTATAATGTTTCATTATCGCTTGAGTACAGGAACAATCTACACGCAACTGGAGTGACGCAAGACTACACGCAAGACCATTTAAACATAGGAATGCCCCCATCAGAGAAATTTACGCTGACTGGAACTCAAAGTAATAGCTTTCCACTAGCTCATACTTACAGGGTTAAAAACGTTTACTGGAGGTCAAATTGAATCAGTTGGCTTACCCTGGAAGCAGTGGTTAATGGTCAGCTTGCACATGATTAGTTTAGTGTTTCTTCAAGACTAGCTTCAATACCAAGCTATTCAATCGTGATTTTTGTGATTTTGTTTGGTCAGTGTATGAATGAAAGGGCAATTACATCCATTTTGACATGCATGTTTGACTTTTGGATCACTTACACAATAACTAAACACAAGAATTACGGTAAGAATATGTTACGTACGTCCTATATAACAATTTAATTACTGCATCACCAAAACATGACACGGAGGTCGCCATTGTTTTGCTGGAACGTGCAGAAATTAATGCCGACAGACAGATCTCTTTGATTTCGACTCGCAGCCGATTGAGATAGCTGTATTGACTGTGAGGAGCTCAAGCGTCTGACGGCCTTAGCTGGCCACTACACTACTGGCCAGCTAAGGCCGTCAGACGCTTGAGCTCCTCTCAGTCAATACAGCTATCTCAATCGGCTGCGAGTCGAAATCAAATAGTGACATCTGCCGGCATTAATTTCTGAGTGTTCCAGCAAAACAATGGCGATCTCCATGTCGTGTTTTGGTGATGCAGTAATTAAATTGTTATATCGGACGTAAGTAACGTATTCTTACCGCAATTCTTGTGTTTAGTTATTGTGTAACTGATCCAAAAGTCAAACATGCATTTCAAAATGGATGTAATTGCCCTTTAAGATATGACTAATGGATGTTAAAGGACTGTATTTAATAAAAGATATCTGTTATGGAAAATAACGATTTTAAGTCGGTTTGTGCAAAACTTGTAAAATAAATTCTATGTTGAAAAATTATATCACGAATGACCACACGACCACAGAAGGGGTAGGCCTAAGTATTCATTTAGTCCTGCTAGTGAACTCTTTGCTCACAGGTCTGAACAGGTCTTTCTTTTAGGTAAAAACCTCACTAATTGTGTTAGTTCAAAAATACACTACTTCAACCTAATATCTAGGCAGGAAAAAATTTAACTTCATTCGATTCACAATCCAGTACATCATTTTTTTTTAAATACCTAGCCGTAACATCACCATTTCCATTTGGAAGAAAATAATGCAGAATTCGGAGCTCTTTTCATTGACTTGAGAGACATTTCTGTATTAAAGACTGTTACAATTTATGACAGTGAAACCGTAGTGCCGCACCATACGTTCATTGATGAGCATCCAAAGCAAAACTGGGATATTCATTCTAGACAATTCTATTTTCTTCTTCCAATATACTGTAATTCAGCACAATTCCAGAATTCCAAATTTGTACAATGTGTTTTTACACCAAGTATGAACATTTCAGAAATGCAACAGTTAATTCGACGTTTGTACAAATAACTAGATATGATAAATGGAAATTTAAAATTTTATTTATACTCTGTCATGCTAGGCAAATTTGTATAGTCAATGGGTTGCGTACCCGCAAATGAGATGTTTATTGCACCAAACTTTCAACATTTTCAGAGATAGGTCTATTTATACCTCGCGCAATAGCTGTTTGGTGTGACGTGCACATCACGTGTCTGGGCTAGTCCAATCAGACAGCCAAACAGCCGTTGTTCTCGTTCGTCATTGGCTAACTCATGGTGACGTCACAGCAAACAGCCGTTGCGCATGGTATAAGTTACTGCTAGTGTTTAATTAATGGGGTAACAAGTCTCTCACACCATTTTGCAAATTATTGTTGCATTAATGAAATTGAATGCTACTAAGACTCAGCTACATAACTTTAAAGAAATAAAAATTGATGGAGTCTTGCTCCTGGCCAACTTTCCAGTTTGAATCAGGATATTTGAAACGGCTGAATCGGTAATTGCTAAATAAAATCATGCATTCTTCATCTGTGTCATTTCAATCATCGTATCTTGAGAATCTGTGAAACACATTCCATTACTTGCTAAAATATGTACAGTGCTTGATAGTGTTTGGTATCCTTTATGACTTGGGGTTATGATTAAATTAAACGATACATTAAATTACATCAAACTTTGCGTAAGTTTAAAATGCAGACCTATTTTTTTTTAAAACACATGAATAATTGATTACAAGATAATACAAGTGAATTGCTCTTAAAAACAAATAAAAAAATCTTATTTACACAGTTACAATGGAATAGTAACATTTACAAATTCCGACGACATTTTAAAATTAAAATGATGATATATCCACCTGTGTAGTACGTTAGTATTTGGTAGATAGCACAACTCGAATCTAATAATGTGTTCAAACTTATATTCAGGCAACTCACTCCCAAGACTCGATATCACTTCCAAAAACTGGTGGCAGCGCATTTTTTTTTAAGAACACATTCACTTCCAAGCTACAGCTGCATATCACAACTTCAGATCATGAAGAAAAGCTCTCGTTCAACCAATCCACTAGTGAAATAGAGAACGTCTTCCCAGTGTCACTTAATCCACAGCCCAGGAACATTTTTTTAGCTGGTCTAGTAAATCTTTTTCCTATAATACTTGGAACTTGTTTTTATCATAATCCATACATTCAGGTGGCCAGTTTGTGAATCCAGAATTGACTGGCGTGGTCCTAGGCGTCAATGCCTGCGCAGTAGCAGCCATGTGAGGTGGTACCATTGAGGAGGAGTTCATTTGGTTGTGAGGAGCCATCCCTGCCATGGGACCGTTCAATTGATGGGACATAGCGGGAGGAGGAGGAAAATATTCTATATTCATATTGCTGTAATACCCGGTGGGAGCATAACTCTGTGGAGGTGGTGGATAGCACGACGTCTGCGGGCTAACTCCCATAGAGTACTGGCGATCGAGGCAATTGCCCCCCATAGTGTCTCCCATGGGGTTCCACAAGGATGGACTGAAGGTATTGTTGGTAGGAAAGCTCATTCCTCCTTGCATGGTTAAAGGGGACGATTTGAAGGGGGAGTCCCTGCTAGATGGTGGGGTGGCAATACCCGGGGTGGTACTTGTGGGCGGAAGTGGTCCTGAAGCGGTGGATGGACTTTTGGACTTCTTGGGACGGGGTTTTGAATCACCTGTTTGTTGCTGCTGTTTAAGCTGCTGCCGGCACTTGGCTCTTCGGTTTTTGAACCAAACCTTTGAAAATAAAAACAAAATTGTGAGCAATGGAATTAGTGTCGTAATTGTGTTTGTGCCAGTTCGCAATGTGTAAGTGTTCATTTGGTGTTGTAGTGTTTTCAGTCCACCACAAGTGATGTATATGCTGTTAATGAATGGTTGCAAATTGTCTAAATATAAATATTTAAGTGTTGTGATTGGCCCATATTAAACTTTTAAATTATTTCATCCTAACGTTTGATGAAATTCCAAGTACAAAACGGACCAAATGGTATTAAATGGTAATACCAAATGGTATTAATCCAGACATGTCATGGAAAATTGGTGATTTTACCAGAGAACTTGTTCTCGCAGGAGAATTGAAGTCCTCAGGGTACAATTCTACGAAGCTGTGTTATCTAGTTGGATGTCACTCTTACCAATCAGAATTGTTTACTCCTTCATTTGCATAAAATTACCGCTTAATTTATGCAATTTTTAAGCATCCTCCCGCTTCCTTGCATCACTTCCAGTCTCCCTGACCTGATCCCTCTCCCCGCACCTACACACCACAGCCTTCAGCCTGCTGGTGCACCTTACCTGCGCCACAAGCGTGAATCTGTTCCACTAGTTAGCACAGCTTCATCGGATTCTACTCCGAGAACTTCGATTCTCCTGCAAGAACAAGTTCTATGGTGGAATCACCAATTCTCATTCATAGAATCACTTCTCGCTGTGTCAACTAGTGAGACAGATTCACACCAGCCACAGACCGGCATTGTTACAGCAGACCCCGCAACTGCATCCGATGCAACAGCTGACCCTCCAAACCTGGAGCACACTCCCGTTGGTAATGATAATGGAAAAGAGATGGTGATGCCAAATTCACCATGGCCATAATCACCGACGGGGAGGCATTGCAACCTTATGTCGCCATGGCCACTGCCGAGCGCACCGAGTGAGCCCTGAATTGTGCCACATAAAACGCTTGCTGCTAGCAACGTAGAAGAGTAGCAACCGCTCTGGCAGGTGGCCAGTCTTCGCCACCTCTGCATCTCGCAAAGGCTCCGTTCATCGTGTGTACGATCGCAGACATCGCAATGCGTCCAAGGCCCCGTCCTCGTTGCAATGCAGCTGCAGAAATGGGAATGAAGCTGCTACCCTGGCTGTCTTATGGTGGCGCATGACAAACACCCCCTCGGTAACTGCAATATCACACCCTTGCAAACTAAGGCTCACCAGCTCACTTGCCCTCTTCTCGGCACTAATCGCCAGAACCGTGCACATTATAAAGGTTCTCAAAGATAAACTTCTCGGCGAATCCCAGGTTTGGAACAACCTGGCAACCACCACCAAATACCAAATATACACATACTGCGGTACCGGCGGCCTCAAATGGAAAACGTTTTTTAAAAACTTGGGACAACCTCCGACCTTTCATTGCTAATACAAGTCGCCCGGTCGCCGCAGCCGTCCGCCTTGGGCCTCCCTCCAAATTGGCCGCCGAATCAGTGAGTTTACTCTTCGTGGCCCAGGCGTAGCACGTCACACTGCTGCCATTTCCTGCTACACCTGATCCAATAAGTCACAAGCCTGTCGAACATAGTTCAGCTAAAAAATTGACACAAGAATCAACCGAGACCGTCCAGGGAAGTATCCCCCACCCCTCACACCATTGCACCCAACGAATTCACTTATCCATATACAACTTGCGTGATGATTCCACAACATCCGCCTCCACGATTGTCCATGCAAGCATCAACAATACATCCACCGGGACCTCCAGCAATACCCCTGACACTGATCGTCCACAGTCAACCACCTGAGAACTTCCCTGGGAGTTATGAATTTCCAACACAGGGCACGGCCACAAAAGAAAAACCACGCGCCGACGCCCTGGCAGCAGTAGGGACCACCTCCGACCTTTCATCGTTAATACCAGTCGCCCGGTCGCCGCAGCCGCCCTCTAAAATGGCCGCCGAATCTGTGAGTTTACTCTTTGTGGTACAGGCGTAGCACGTCACACTGCTGCCAGTTCCTGCTACACCTGAACCAATAAGTCACTCAATGGTGCCCGAAATAATTCTAACAGCATTGGCTGTCTAGCATTTAGCTCCGGTCCGAGTTCCTCCGCAAACGCATCTTGCAACCTGTGACGCTGTGTCACATTAACGCTCAATGTTTGTAATGTTGTTACATCGACGACCACCTGCGAGAGTTGTGTTTCCATGATGATGAAAAGTCTACAGGATTCATCGCACAAAACTATACTGTACGGAGCAGCGGTAACAACACCAAAACGAAATTCGCTTGCATCTTTGTCATAGCCACATCCACAAACTGTATCGCTCGATCCGCATTTCTTGCCAACAACAGTGAGCGTGGTGGCACAAACTCTTTCTGCACTATGCCCTCCACTACATAACGGTCGGAAATAGATTCCCGTTCCACAGGCGTCAGCTAAACATTTCTATGTTGTGCCCACCATTTCGTCACAATAATTTCCATAGTCCACATTAGACGTTTCATCACAACAGCATCGGGCAATGTCACCTTGCTCATTTCGATTCCCAGAATTCCGGCAGATTCCACCGCACCAACATCATGTCCATGACAGTAATTTATCCAATTATCGCCAGCCAAAACACCGCCACCTTGCCAATTATCCACCATTTCTAATGGGTAATGCCATTCACCACCTCCGTAATCTGCCTCAACACCATCAGCAACGCGCGCCGCATTCGTTTACTTTGTAACGAATCATTACAATCATAATACGCTTTGCCCCTATCGTGGACGGAATTATTATGGTACACAAACGCTTCGTCACAATGATGGTATTCTCAGCTCGATAAACACAACTCCGCCTCGCCCTTCGGACAGAAACCATCTCGCCTCGGACGAATGTCCGGATCGTCATTTTAAGATTGACGAAATTCACCACTTAAAAACCTTTGCTGAAATGCCCCTTGCATTTCCTTACCTATCACTGCTGGCAGGCCCAGTATTGAATCTGCTAAGCTGCCCCACGGAATGGCCGGTACCACTGGTCCGCCCGACTTCTCCTTAGGCCTAAGGCCAACATCTTGAATATTGTCAGACGCTTTTCTCGTTGCATCCAGGCCAATAATAATCCCTGCATCCACGGCATCCGCCGGATAATCAACATGCAGCGCGCGACTTTGCCTTTTCTTCCTTTGGCATCACTATAACTCGCTGTAGTTGACTTAACTCTGCCAACAATCCACGTTTTTGTCATGCGAAACCCACAAACGACTTGCCATGACGACGGCAAAAGAGACATTGGTGTATAGGCGCGGGAGAGGAAGCAGGTCAGGGAGACCGGAAGTGATGCATGGAAGCAGGGGTTGCTTTAAAAATTGCGTAAATTAAGGGGTAATTTTATGCAACGAAGGAGTAAACAATGCCGATTGGTAAGAGGGATATCCCACTAGTCAACACAGCGAGGAGTGATTCTATGAATGAGAATCATTGTCAAGATACAATACTGATTTCATGGACTAAACTTTAATGATAGGAAGACTGTTTAGAAATTTCTAGATTTAAAGTTTTTTCCGATTCTCCTACCAACATGACTGCTTAGCTGTGCTATACTTACAGTGGCCCGTTATTAATTTTTGGCATTCAATTATCTTTGAAACCCAACCAACCGTTCTTTTTCCAAAGTATATTATCACAACAACTAATGTTTGTTTTTTAGTTAAACCAATGCAAAGCGCTGGAAGTGATGATTTCAGACAATTTGTCATAAATACAGGGTGGTCCACAAAAAACTGACGACCCAACGTTTTCTAAGTCCAACCTTTCTCGTTAGCACCCCTCAGAACCAGGATAGGATTGAAATCAAATTTAATGAAACGAAATATTTCTGTCCTCTCCTGCGTCTGTGGGGTGACAACTAGAAAAGTAGGACTTAGAAAATCTTGGGTTGTCAGTTTTTTGTGGACCACCCTGTACACGTACTTCATGAAATATCATAACCCAACGCCAGTCGCATGACGCCTCCCTCAGAACTAAAGCAGGTCACCTACATTGAACCAATGCTGAGGGCACACGGAAGTTCTTATGTCACTTTAACGCAAATCGATTTAACTGGCATCTTGGTCCTTCAAGTAAGACAGCCCAGTTTGTGTTATCAACCAAAAACCACTTTCAAGCCGCTTTGTCTTAAGCCACCTTGGGTGGACCTAAGTAGTTTAAGGGCTTTAAAAATTAAATGTATCCACCTAAACGTTGATTTTGAGTCACTCTTACTCCTGCTTAGCTGTGGATGGTTGAAATTAGCACATGAAAACGTCATGAACTCAAAAGCCCGTTACAGTTAGTTGGATGGGGACATGGCAACAGAGGGGTTTTGGTTGATGGGGATTAGATTAGTGTGATAACTTGCGTAGACATAGCAGGAAGGTCCATTTACGTGTTGTCGTTAACCTCCGAGACCAGTGGGTCCTTCTAGAGGGATCACTACATGACAATGCAAAAAGTGCGTTTCCAGCCGCAACGCAAGTTTTGTGAGGGATCCCCAGGGACCCCGAGTAAAGCAAGCAAGCACGGCCCAGTGGTCAGCATCATCGTCTCCAAACCAAGTGAATACCGGTTCGAATCCCACGACTCTCAGGATTGGATCAAATAGTGGACCAAATAGTGGACCAAAAACAATTAAGGATCGTCCGTGTACCCTGATTTACAATATTCCATCCATGAATAGTAGGTGGGAGATCAAGGCAGTATGAAAGAAAACAAACCCAGGAAGATGTGCAGGCAGCCATGTTGTGAAAAGAAGATTTGTGCGTCCCAGGATAGAATATTGAATAAATGGTTCACTTCTGAGAAAGGCGTATCACTCCTACTGATGTCAAAATATAAACTGAAATGATTTTACGGGAAAATTGTGTACCCTAGCATATTTTGTGTATACAAGTCATCGCACATCTTCACGCCATTTCCTCCATCTTATTTTGATAAGTAGTGGGATTTGAGATGAGTTCTCTGAATTTGGAGCCCATGACTGATCATGCGACTGTGCTAAGCCCAAACTTTGTTCAGGATCCCCAGGGCACCCACACAGTGCTAATGCAACCAGATGAAAATTGGTGGCCATTTCATCAGAAAATTAAAAAATGTATCAAGCAGAGACGGGCACAAGTCAATTCCGGACTTGGAGCTGAACTTAAGACAAACGCACATAATGACTTGATAGAATTACTTTTCACTATCCAGTTACACTAAGCTGAACTGGATATCGGTAGTTACAGAAACTACAAAATTGCTTTGTAGAACTAAAATTGATGGCTACCAGCTCAGCCCATGTTTCACCGTGCAGCTGGACTTTCAAATCATCCATTGTAATGAAAATGCATGGATTTTATTTATAATATTAATAATAAAGAAATCTATTCCAAGTGGAAAGGGAAAGATGTGATGAACCTCCTACATCCGTCCTTAAAAATAGCAAGATTTCATTAAAATTGCGT
Source organism: Lithobius niger (assembly GCA_023313725.1). NCBI lineage: Eukaryota > Metazoa > Arthropoda > Chilopoda > Lithobiomorpha > Lithobiidae > Lithobius > Lithobius niger. Next base: position 67,315 of record JAHWFP010190078.1, on the reverse strand, counting down.
TTCAGATTCCTTGCTTTCATGTAATTTGATCTGAACCGAATGGTGTATGCAACTGCTGCCAATTCAGGACATATCTCAAAAATTCAAATCAATTCCAACCAATTGTAGCCCCAATCCAACCAAAAGCATTTAAATTCTGGTAATTTCCCAAATTTAGTCAGGTATTGGCAACAATTTTGCTGTAACGTATTGGCTTGATGGAAATGGATGGAATTGGTCAAAATATTTACTGAAATGGCTTAGTGGACGTCATTAAATTGGTCAAAACATTTACTGAATTTACCTACTTTTCACCGAAATCGAATTGAATCTGTCAACGGCAATGACTTGGTTGGAATTGAATTTTGACTCATGAATTTGAATTAGAATTAATCTTAATTGAGCCGCTTCTCATTGGAAATGAGTTGTCATTTGCTCCATGCCGAAGGAATTAACTCAAATCCGCCCAAACGGAATTTGTGCCCATCACTGGTGTCAAGTAACAAAATTTACTGATTTCTCAGGCAACTTTAGAGCTACTTTGAATGGATTAGTTTCGATCCATGCCTTTTGCACTAGCATGATATGTATAATCTAAAATACCGATCTAATTTGAATTAACCTGTTTCACCCATAAGTAACTTTTTGGCTTGGCTCACAAACCGTTTAGGTCACAGCCACAATTTTGTTGAAATTGTTTAAAAATCAATATCATGCTATACTGCATGGCATGACTTGCATGTTACTACAGCTAGTATTGCTGCATACCAGAAAAACTGCTGCGTTCAGAAATTTACTAGCCCGAATACAAGATGCTGCTGTGCGTGCGTGCGTGCGTACGTTTGGTATCAACCTTACTTTAAATTCAGGGTTTGTGCGTAACAGACGAAACCATTTTAAAGGCTTTTCAAGGCCTGCTTACAACCAATTCCAAATCTCATTGCACAGCAGATGCAAAATTACCTTTTAAAATCCATCGTTTTTCTAGAAGTCATCGTTGGCAGATTTGCTCTTAGTTTGCAGTAGGAAGCTAAACCGACGTAAACAGTGATGAACATAGGGTTCTCCCTTTCCTGAATAAACAAGGAGGGATGCTCGGCTGCCCCTTCTGGCAAAAACTGCTTGCACCGCACTGCACTTCTCTCTTTCTGTCTCCAGTCCAATCCGAGGGAAGCATCAATCACAGAATATACGGAATTGGCTGACATATTATTTCGAATAAATTAATTAAATGTTGTACCTAATTAATATTACTGTAGTACTATGGCACTAATCTCATTCCAAACACATTACGCTCACAAAATTCAAGGCTCTGACAACAACAAAATTTCCAATTTTCAACGTTTTTCAAGCCTTGAATTTTCGGTTTTTAAATTTAAGGCTTTTCAAGGAAGTCAAGGCCATGTACGAACCCTATTTAATGGAGGTGTGGGGGAGAGGGGGAGGACAATATAGGATCAGACATGTAATCCTTTTTGGTGATTGAATTCTGGTGTTTTGGAAACGGGTGTTAAGGAACGTTGGTTACCACTTTTTTTAGTAGCGTACTTTCGTGTCCTCGTGTATACGTAGTGATTGATTCATAGCCGCATTTCTTTTGAAAGCGAGACTAAATTCTGTCAGACTTTAGACAAATTTATATTTAAAAATTTCCGCAACAACAAAGAAAGTGTCAGGCCTCAAAAGTCATGAAAGGAACTGTATAGCATAAAAGAGATTCTCTTAAAAAAAAAATAGCGACAAAAAATAAGAAAAAGCTTCCAATTGGTGACTCACCTGGACCCTGGATTCAGGTAGGTTGATCTTAAGGGCCACTTCTTCCCTCATAAAGATGTCGGGATATCTCGTTTTGCTGAACAAGCTCTCGAGGATGTCCAGTTGCGGACGCGTGAAGGTCGTTCTCTCACGGCGCTGCTTCCTCGGGTTGTTCCCTACGACAAAATATAAAGCAACGGGTTAGCAAGATACGTTGAAGGATTTATGATACACGAATAAAAATTCTAAATTTAAAAACATGAATTGTAAAGACATTACGGGAATATATAGGACAAAGTTTTAGTTTTGCTTCTTTGAATATTGTGTGCACGGCGGCGTATCTTGAGTTCTGCAAGAATTTTATGAGTGGCGCTACGTCTTCCGGGAGGGGGCGACTTTAGTCGACGGCCGCCATTGTTTTTGTAACCATCTTGGATATCAACAAGGCACTCTGCTACCAAAATCGTACAATCGATTATCTGTGTTCGTTCCGCGGCGAACTCAAGATAGGCCGCGGACACTATAGGTGACTGCAAGGGATAAACAATGCTTGAAAAAGTTGCTAGATTGTTAGTATCCTACGTGAAGGAAGTCAAACTGGATTGTATCTGTTTTAAACAAATTAACTGAACAAAAACGGATTAGCAGTTTATAAAAAATAAAAAAATAAAAACAGAGCTCGTATCTCCAAACTCAAGCCACGAAAGTACACGAATAAAAACGGATTACAGTTCTTTCGAATGCAACGAACTATAATTTGAACTCCAATTCCAGGGAGTGTTTTTACTCAATGGTTATGCCATAAAGTGACCGCAATTTGTGTTTGAAATGTTTAATGTTTATGTGAGTGTGTGCATATTTATGGTTGTGTGCACTTGGTTTGTGTATTATACTTGCTTTTTTATATATATATATTTGTCTGTGTTTATAGATTTGGACACACCAGACAATGGAAATAGGTTTGTTCTTTAATAGAAATCTAGTATTGACCAAATCAACAAGGATGTAAATCTATTTCCTGGTCTTTTGGACTTTCTCAGACAATGGCAATAAGTTTAATGGATTGGCCAAATCAACAAGGATGCAGACCTGTTTCACAGGTCTTTTAGGCTTAGCAGACAATAGAAATACGTTTGTTCTTTAATAGAAATCTATTATTGACCAAATCAACAAAGATGTGAAACCTATTTCCTTTACCTTTTGGACTTGAATATCAGACAGTGGAAATAGGTTTGTTCTTTAAGAAAACTACTATCGACCAAATCAACAAGGATGCAAACCTATTTCCTGGCCTTTTGGATTTATTAGACAATGGAAATAGGTTTATTTTCTAATAGAAAACTAGTATTAACCAAATCAACAAGGCTGCAAAACCTATTTCCTGGACTTTTGGACTTATTATACAATGGAAATAGGTTTGTTCTTCAATAGAAATCTAGTATTGACCAAATCTGTCCTCCTGTCCGGTGTTTTTCAATTTTTGCAGGAGGTACAGATGTATGACAAGATTTAGATTAGGGGTTTGAATAACATCTCTGTAATGTGTGGTGCAGTGGCAACCCGGACCACTGCACTGTGACTGAGGTTGGCGCTAATGACCAAGTTGTCGACGCGCCATTAAGCCTCATTCCCCCCCCC
>JAHWFP010190078.1:25533-36050 GCA_023313725.1 Lithobius niger | reverse complement strand
CAGACATTAAAAAAAAGATTCGGGAAAACATAATATTCCACCACCACCTTCTATTTCAGTTTTGGTGGAAACATCGTGATTTCACGAATTTTATCTTACCGAGGGCAACTTTTTCTCCTCACCACTTCCCCGGTTTTTTTTCCATCAACTTTTTTTTTCCGTGCACCCATAAAACACAATAAAGAAGAGCAAAATAAAAAGGTTCTCAGAATTTTATGGAAGAAAAGGAGGGGCATTGTGGCTTGCATCACAAACCTTTTGCCTTGAATCCGCTATTGAATTCAGTCTACTTTAATTCACATTTAAATATTTTTGACCATATTTATCCTGGGGGTATTTTTTCCAGGGGTATTTTTTCCGGGGGTATTTTTTCCAAGGGGTATTTTTTCCGGGGGTATTTTTTCCGGGGTTATTTTTTCCGGGGGTATTTTTTCCGGGGGTATTTTTTCCGGGGGTATTTTTTCCAGGGGTATTTTTTCCGGGGTATTTTTTCCGGGGGTATTTTTACCTACCACCCCTGATGTTATACGTTAGCCGCCGCGAGCGAGGCAGCGTAATTTAGAACATTCACACACACAAAATTTCGGGGAATATTGCGGAAATCCCCCCACCCCAACGGTCCCACACGAATGAAGTGTCCCAGATTTAAAACAAACGATACAGAATTTGAGGGCAACCCAGCTCAATTAAGTCAGAAATTAAAAAAAAAATTTCGTGCCTATTTCTCCAGTGCCTAAATTGAGGTGCCCGGTGACTAGGAGTTCGACATCAGCCTGTAAAACGTGGATACTACGAAACACTATCCAATATTACTAGTTGTGACAGACACTATAACGTTGCCCACATTACAAAATTCACTAATTTTCATCGCTAATTGATGTGAATTTTATTACACCAGTAGATAACGGCATAACTATTCGTTGCAGTAGGACACAAGTAGATGAAAAGTTAAAGACTGTGGCTTCAAACGCGCCAAGACACCCATAGGCAAAGGTTTCTCTAACAACAAAAATCGCGTTGCAATTTCCTACAATGTTGGCCACCTGTGTTTAATGATCACCGTACCTAGCGAACTTGGAACTGAAAAACCTTAGGATAAACAGCCATTTAAATGAGTCCAGGATTACGATTAAAAAATAAGCTTCCCGTAATCCGAGCTAAACCTACGAACCAACCAGATTTCCTTATTCAAATCTGATAATCGCGATATCGAACCAATAGCCTAACGATCTTGAGAATAAATAATAATCCTACCCGTTGTTGAGCGTAGGCGTCGTCCGGCAACTCCATCTTGATTTTGGACAAGTCTTGAAGCTCGATGACTTGGGTCGCATCCATGGTGACCGTCCCGCGAAGACGGTACGATTGAAATGTTATCTACATCCTCACTTTCTACTCTACCCCCTAAATGGGTGAAGGTCAAGGTTGGAATCGTCCCTAGAGTTTGTTCAGTTACGTGGAATTGCAGGCATACCCTTTTCCCGACATCTGGGGATTTAGATGGCGAGTTTTGTCAATATCCGTGCCCTCGGGGTGGGTTGCCATCGAGAATTGTTCGGACTTGCTGCTTTGTTCTGGGTATAACTATTGCGGGTACGGGTTCTTGTCATGCCCTGATTCTACAAGGGAACCGCTGTGAACTAGTTAGTCTTCTAGGGAAATTGCGGGTTTCGTGTTCTTGCAAAGTCTTGAGAAATCTTTTAAAGGAAGTAAGTAGACAGGGGCTGGGGGAGCGAGGGACGAGGGTCTGGTTTAAATAGTGTTTAGTTTTGGGCTATAGTGTCCGCGACCTATCTTGAGTTCTCCACAGAACGAACACAGATAATCGATTGTACGTTTTTAGCAGCAGAGTGCCTTGTTGATATCCAAGATGGTTACAAAAACAATAACGGCCGTCGATTAAAGCCGCCCCCTCCAGGAAGATGTACGCTCATGAAATACTCGCAGGACTCAAGATGCGCCGCGCACACAATAGTTTTGTTAAGCTCGATTATTTTTCATTTAAATCAAAAGATACAAGCGCCTACCAAAAATCGAGTTTTGATTTTTTTTCCGGATCGCTGAAGCTAAAGGATGGCGTTAAACTCGACTGCAAGCCAGCCTACATTTCATTGTCTTGGCAATTTTTAGCACGGTTTCGTAGAGACAATGCGTGTGGCCTTGGCTTTTATAATTTTAGGTAAACCAAGCATGGTTGGGCGGGGGACACTAGAAAAAGTGCACAATGGGGGGGGGGGGGGTGAGATCGACGAAAATAAAGCCTGAGGAACTATACGGAAGGGAGATACAGAAACTCGGGGGGGGGGGGAAATAAAGTTGTAGGGAAGGGGGGTAACCACGAAATATCGTGACAATTCCCTGGTGAAACTGAAAGTAACATACCGCTTGTCTTATAACCTTTCGCCTGCCTCATAACAGCTACGCGTCGATCGCATCCGCGCATTAATCATAGTCAAGGTCAACTGAGACGGTAGTTTCGTTCCTCGCAACGAGAAACGTAGCTGCCACCTCAGTTGGCGTTGTGCCTAATAGACAACCCGCGTCAACGCATTAATTGTGTCGTCACACACCGGATGATTCTCGTATTTTAAATTCACAATTTATAATTTTCTAGGCGAGTGTCTTATAATTTTGCTTCAGCGATCTATTGGAATAATTAATTTCAATTTTTACCGCATTAGTCTTTTAGATTTCTGATGTCATAGTAATTGTTAGAATATTAGTACATGTATACACAGAGATGAAACGTCATGATTATTGTAAACGCGGAATGCCCCCATATACTTCGGGTCATTCTTAAATATCGTTAACAATATTCAACAGAAAATCTCCTAGACGCCACATTTTAAAACGGTTTTATAGCAAGGGAAAGACTAACGGTAAGTAAATAGACCTTTGGGGTCATACTTGATGTGGTGGATCGAGAAAAATGACGCTGGGAGGTATATCCCTTTAATCCGGCCTCGTGAAATTGCAGCCAAACACTTAACCTACATTAACAGTTTTTTTTTAATCCGGCTGCGTCCCCCCCCCCCCCATGGTTTTTTAGTGTGTGTTTTATTCCTTACGCCGTCTTGTCGCCTATTCTGCCGGAAACTTAATGACCATTACATACATAATTGTTTCTTCTAAACCACCCCCGCCCGCCCCCCGCCCCGCCCCTGGCTTGATATTCCTGTAAAATAGTCTCCAGAAAAAAATTCCAAATGTAAAAAAAAACCTTGAAAATATATCCCCAGAAAAAATCTCGTAGTAATATTCACCGCCTACATTCAATTGAAAACAATTAAAACCAACGAATTGCCTAGTATCCTAATTTTGACGAGGATACTGTTTATTTCTTTCATTTACTATCTTATTATTCTTAGATCTTGTATTATTATTATCTTATTAAATCCTCGGAATTATTTCCTGTTTTTTTTTTATTCTGGAGATTTTTTTTCTGGATGGCCTATATATATTTTTTTTTACCAGAGGATATTTTACATTTTTTCTGGGCTATTTTCTGGGGACTATGTTATCGGTTATTTTTTGGCACCTCACGCATGATTTGGGAACTTTCGGTTTAACGTAGGCCAACCAACACTAGTATAGCAGTAGTAGAGCAGTTGGTGCACGGAAAAAAAGCCTCGGGGAAAAAAGCTAATGGAAAAAAAAGCTGCAGAAATAAGTCTATAAAAGAAAGCCTCGGAAAAAAAGTTCAACAAAACGTTGCAAAAGTCGTGTCCTAACGAAACTTCTTACCCTGTCTGGTGGAATTCAACCTCTAAAAACAACACAGAAAGAACAACAAAAAAGATGATACAATCTTCTTCCCCCGGCTTTTTTTCTGGCTTTTTTTTTTTTTTTTGGTCATGTTCTTTTTGTTTCCCCCGCACCCTTTTTACCCTGGTCTAGACTATTACCCCATTGGGATGGTGGATGTTTGGACTAAAACTTACTGAAGAATGCGGTCACAGCATTCTTTTTCGGCTTTGCTGTTTCCATCCCATCCTTCCTTCCGGTCACCTCTCTTTTTGAAAAGAGGCACCTAACTAAATTCAGGAGAATTCTGTGCTGATATAATCTTAGCTTGAACTGCCAAAACATTTTATTTTAGAATACTGGCCAGTAAAAGCAGAAGGTTCCGCAGAGGCAGAAAAAAGCTTGGAAAAAATGGCAGCGGAAAAAAAATCCGAAGAAAAAAGATGCAGAAAAAAAGTTTCTAAAGTATTTCCTTGGTGAAATTCCGTTCGTATTCTGCCTGCTGAAATTCGAGCTAAGGCAGCTTACCTAAATTAACTTATAATAACAATAAGAACACAAATAGAAACGAAAAAAAATACAACAAAACTTTTTTTCTCATCCTTTCGCCTCCTCCCTCCCCTCCCCCGCTGTTTGCGGGGGGGGGGGGGGTGACATCGTGTTTCGCATACTCCCGTTTCGCCTAATCGTTCATTGCATCCTCCCGTTTCGTATAATCCTGTTTTGCATAATTTGAAAACATTTGCCCGTTTCATATAATACCTTACGCAAATTAAATAAAGCTTTGTTGGCATCTCTGTTAAAATTTCATCTGGAATGGGTGCACCGGAAAATAAAAAACCTCGGAAAAAAGCCTGGAAAACAAGCTGAGGAAAAAAAAGACCGATGAAAAAAAAGCCCCGGAAAAAAAGCTGAAGGTAAAAAAGCTGAAAGTGGAAAAAATTGAAAAACAAATATGGTGTAAAATAATCAACAAACACTGCCTAAACTTAGTTTACGCTTTCATTATTCATTAGCTGATTGCTGTCGATCAAAATAACCTTAATTACCTTCGGAATCATTTACAGGAAAACTCGGAAGTCACAAGTTTCCTTCAAATTATTTTACTGGGGAAGTGGTGGGGGAGAAAAAATCTTCTTCAGTAAGAGAAAATTCGTGAAGAGGTGGGGGAGATGTTTTTTCTTTATTAAAAAAATAACCCATAAGCTAAAAAAAAATTATATTGGATTTTATTTCCGTGGATTTTATTTCCTTTGGATTGTTTTTTTTTGGATTTTATTTCCTCTGGATTTTTTTCTCTGGATTTTATTTCCGCGGATTTTTTTTCTTTGGATTTGTTTCCCGTTTACCGGGAGAGGGAGGGGGGGGGGGGAGGGAAAATAAGCATCGAGAATCACACATTTTCTACAAATTCCGTAACTGGGGAAGGAGGAGGTGGAGTACTGAATTTGATCGACTATGGTTAATTCGGGAAAATATTAAGTTTACTCAAAATTATTAATATTTTTTTTTTTTTAGAGTTATTCGGTATTTCCGGAATAAACTTTGGTACTTTTTTCCGGAGTGTGTTGTTCTCCCCATGTGCCGGGGGCCCCCCCCCCCGCCCCCCCCCCCCCCCCCCCCCCCGCACCCCCCCCACACCCACAAAAAAAAAAAAAAAAAAAAACCCACATAAGGTGTATAAAAAACGAGGAAATAAATTCTGGCAAGAGCGATTAAATCGTACGTAATAATTGAAGCTTGCCGTTATGTAATTCCTGGCCTTGGTCAGAACACCAGCGATTAACCTTGCTTAAATAGCGTGCCAGACGCGCTGATACTATTTCCAGCTCAGGTCATTGTCCATTGTTACGCATACATATTTAAATGTAGTATTTTTATAAAATTTTCACCAGATTTATGTCGCGTTTTTCCCTATCGGCTTTTTTTGGGGTGACTTTTTTTCCACCAGGTTTTTTTTTTCAATCAGCTTTTTTTCCGAGGCCTTTTTTCCGGGACTTTTTTTTTCCGTTGGCTTTTTTTCCCCACCAGCTTTTTTTTCCGGGGCTTTTATTTCCATCAGCTTTTTTTTCCGAGGCTTTTTCCCCCCTAGAATCATGTGATGTTACGTATTAGTCACAGCAAGCCCGGTAGCGCGAGCGAGGCAGCGTAATTTCGAACATTAATTCATCAGAGAAATTTCCAAAAAATGCGAAAATCCCCCCCTTCCTCCCAACGGTAGGCTAGTAGGTAAGAACACCCCAGGAAAAAATTCCCCGGAAAAAAATACCCCTGGAAAAAATACCCCGGAAAAAATACCCCAGGAAAAAATATCACGGGGAAAAAAAACCTAGAAAAATACGCTCGGAAAAAAATACAACCTACTTGATTTAAGGCAACCAAAATTTTATTTTATCAAAGCAGTGTTGAAAAGTTGTTAACTTCCAAGCAGGAATGACACTAGAGCGAAACCTGGAGGCAAGACGCACAATTTCTACCAAGGAAAATTGGAAATAAGCCATCAGCGAAAATTATACACTGGAAATTGAATTTACAGGTAGAAAGTTAACAGACTCGGAAACAATGGAGAGCAAATGGATATTAGGCGCCCCCTCCTTTAAATTCGGTTCCCCTCATTAATTAGTAAGATTATAACGACGGAAAAAACGGCAGAAAAAGTGTGTTTCTTGATGAACCTCCCTTTGCTGCCAGATGAAATGCGAGCCGAGGCAGCTGACCTTCCCTAATCTATAACAAAAAATCAGCACGAAATAAAAATCGATAAAACAATTCGCCCCCCCCCCCTCCGTAAATCGTTCTCCCAAGAAGTCTTCATAGGGCGAAACCACTTTTCATATATTTGATGGGGAGGGGGGGGGGGGAACATTTTTTCTGTGACACCGGCTAGCAGAAATTTAAAGAAGAACCAGTAGTCCGCCGAGAGGACACCAACGGAAGAATCCGAAAACTTACGTTCGTTAGTTTTTGGATTCTTCCATTGGTTTCACAGACCAACAAACCCTTTTTCGATTTTGCAACGTGTACGTATTCCAAACACACTGTCGTAACCGTTTGTTTCATTTCTCCATTTGACGGGTTCCCGCCAGTTCGTTATCACCCATCCCCCGTCTGTCACCAGGCGTCAACTTTATCCCCTTCCTCTCGTCCAATCTCTGAACCCCCCTACGCCCCAGGCAGCGGATATCTGATTGGTCGACGCATCTTTCCACGTGTCTCCAGTGACTCCTTGAGCGGAAACGAGGGGGTGGATGGTGGGAGAGAGAAAAGAGAAGATGACACTTTTTACTTCAAGTGGAACCCTCTCCACCCCCACCCTTATTCTGGTCCAAGAACGCGTATTACGAGCATTTTTTGGTATAATTCGGTTTAACCCTGTCGATTTGATTACGAGCCGTTCTCCCCAATTGACGGCGCGCAAGGGGTTGAAGGGGGATGGTTGTATGCGAAGCGTCATTTTTGGAAATGGGTAGACGGGATTCACACAAATTATTATTGTCATAATTAGAATAACGTCTATAATTTTACGATACATTAATTTTCATTTATTGTGATACGAAACATTTTCAATAACTCAACCAGCCTAAAGATTGTGTGACGTCATTTATGAGCGGTACATTTTACCAATAACAATTTTTCTTTAGTGCAATCACCAAAATGGAATGGTAATTATCATCGTCGTTCATCAATATACAGGGGGGGGGGGGGAGACAGATCGAAAGCCTGTTAAATTCTAGTGGCTTGAACTACTTAATCGCAGTGGCAAAAGTGTCGTTGTCATAGTAATAACATGCTACTTAGATTAGCTTGTAAATTAATAACGATAGACTAGCAAATAGCTTTCGGCTTTTGTTGCATAAATGCGCCCTTAGGGCGAGTTTATGCAACAACTCGCATTTGCATTCTCGCAGCGAGAAGCTAGAAATCACCTGAAATGACAACATGGCGGCGGTTTTAGCTCTACCGCCTCGAGACGAAAACAATGAATAATGTGAGTTCTGAAACGACTGGAAAATTGTTTCGTCAGTAAGAATTCTCTGTCGTATTGTCACGGATTATAAGACTGCAAGCAGTTCCTGAAACGATGTCGGATTGAGCTAATCCAGGTAGCGTTGTTACCATGGCAATGTCACTTTTTCCATGGCGATTAAATTCTAGCTGCGAGAATGCAAAGGCGAGTTGCTGATGCGCCCTTACAGAATGTTAAGTTTCAAGACGGCCATAGTTTGGCGTTTGTGATTGTAGATGTGTAAACATGGGCGCGTATTTACCGGCTGTAACCATTTTGTGTAAACAATGATTTCGATACGTCTCCTTCTGATGTCGGAGGTTTGAATTTGAATTTGAAAATAATTCATGATTTTTGTCAAATCCATTCCAAAACTGAAATTAACTCAGTTTTACTCACACTAACAGTTCACGTAATACAGGCGAATTTTCGGTGGCTGTGATCCGCCATTTTGTCAGGCCAAGCCTCGGATCTCAACAGATATCAGCCACCGAAAATTCGCCTGTAAATTTTCCTTTACATGGAACTTTTGCCTTTTGGTATTGCGTGGACTGTTAGTTGAGTGATTTCCGTTAAACCAAAGTAAATTCGACGTTATGTCAAATGATTTGTTTATTTATTTTTCTTTAAATAAATAATTAAAATAGGAGACCAACTGTTAAAATGATTTTTTGATTAAATCAAGGTAGCCTACTATAAAATATTTTTCTTTACTGTTCTAGAACATGCTGAAACTAACGAAAAAGCACGGTTGCCAAAAAAAGCACAGCACGCAGAGAGAAGCAGTGGTAAAATGCTGACTTTGTCCAATGCAGTAGAACAGTTTCGACGGCTGGACTTGGAATTTGTTTTGGTATTTTCAAAATTAATTAAATAAATATACAATAAAGGTGAAAATCTGGCAATAAAGGAAAAAACGCCAACAGCGAAAATCAGTCTCTGAAAAAAGTAATAACTGTAAGCCATCTTCACTGCACTTACGATTCGTCGGAGTGGCATGACTCAGATTCGAACTGGCAGTCCAATTCACCCTCAGATCACTGACATAACGCTTTTATCGATACGCCCACTCTTCCACTGAAGATGACGGGTTCAGTGAGTCAACTTTATACCAGTGCCAGGTTCAGACAATTTTTTTAATTCTCAATTTCCCTGACATTTCCAGGTTTTTCAGGTGCATCCGATGGCAATTTCCAGGTGTTTACGATATGTTTAGTTAGAGAAACAGGCAATTGCTAATGTTTTTATTGATACTTGTACGTAAATAACCCAATATCCCAGAAATAGCCGTTTAGGGACGGGACTAAACGCATTTTCATCACAGATATTAGTAACAGTCTAAGATTTGGTTTATTGAAGTAATATCTAAAATACTTGAACATATTAATTAAATCACAAATTAAAATATTTGCTACTAGCCTAGGATTTTGTTTCTGATCTGCTAATTCAGTGGAACTTAACAGATTAGATAAAAAGGCTTTTTTTTTTCAAATTTCTGTCTTTTCCCTAATATTCAAAAAATTTCTTGTTTTCCCTGAAATTACCCCGAGATTTTGGCTCTATTTTCATTTTCCTTAAGATTTCCAGGTTCTTCACGTATTCCTGGTTTTATCCGAATCCTGCGGTGGAGGAATGGGCATGTCGATGAAGGCGTGATCTGGGACGGATTGTGCTGCTATTTCGAATCCGAGTCATTCCACTCCAGCGAAACGTTAATGCATACAGTTGGCTTACTGTAGTATGTTTTTTCTGGTGTAGAATTTTCAATATTTAGTTTGTTTTGTCTTCCTTTACTGCACTCTAATGTTAACGTAAGACTTAATACAAAATGGCTAAGTCTAATTGGTCATTGGTGGCTGGTCAATCTAGGTAAAAATACCCCTGGAAAAAATACCCCGGAAAAAAATACCCCTGGAAAAATTACCCCCGGAAAAAATACCTCTGGAAAATAGACCCCCAGGATATTTATACCCATGGAATATTTTTTCCAAAAAATACCCCCGGAAAAAATACCCCTGGAAAAAATACCCCCGGAAAAAATACCTCTGGAAAATATACCCCCAGGATACAATCTGTCAAAAAAAATTTTTTAATGTGAATTAAACAAGACTGAAATCAGCGGCGGATTCAAGGCAAAAGATCTCAATGCCCGTCATTTTCTTTAATAAAATTCTGAGAATTTTTTTATTTTGCTTTTTTTTATTGTGTTTTATGGGTGCACCCGAAAAAAAAAAGCCTAAAAAAAAACCTGGAAAAAAGGTGGTGAAAAAAAAACCGAGGAATGGTAAGGATAAAAAGTTTCAGTTTTGGTGGAAACATCGTGATTTCACGAATTTTGTCTTATCAAGGGCAACTTTTTCTCCTCACCACTTACCCGGGTTTTTTTTTTTCATCAACTTTTTTTTTCCGTGCACCCATAAAACACAACAAAGAAGAGAAAAATAAAAAGGTTCTCAGAATTTTATGGAAGAAAAGGAGCGGTATTGAGGCTTCCACCGCAAACCTTTTGCCTTGAATCCGCCACTGAATTCAGTCTACTTTAATTCACATTTAATATTTTTGACCGTATTTATCCTGGGGGTATTTTTTCCAGGGGTATTTTTTCCAAGGGGTACTTTTTCCGGGGGTAATTTTTAAGGGGTATTTTTTCTGGGGGTATTTTTTCCGGGGGTATTTTTTCCGGGGGTATTTTTACCTACCACCGGTCACGATTAGGACTAAATGTGATTTTTCCTTTTGTTGCATTTTTTCTTGTGCTACTTCAACA
>JAHWFP010190078.1:0-20533 GCA_023313725.1 Lithobius niger | reverse complement strand
GGGGGTATGTCGAGAATCATAAATTATCTACAAATTCCGTAACTAGGAAAGGAAGGGGTAAAATATTGAATTTGATCGACTGTAGACATTAAAAAAAAGACATAATATTTCCACCACAAAAGACATAATAACATAATATTCCACCACCACCTTCTTTTTCAGTTTTGGTGGAAACGTCGTGATTTCACGAATTTTATCTTACCGAGGGCAACTTTTTCTCCTAACCTACTTCCCCGGTTTTTTTTTTCATCAACTTTTTTTTCAATGCACCCATAAAATACAATAAAGATCAAAATTTTTTCCGGGGGTATTTTTTTCCAGGAGTTTTTTTCCGGGGGTATTTTTTCCGGGGTATTATTTCCGGGGTATTTTTTCCGGGGGTATTTTTACCTACCACCAAGGAGCCACGGGGCAAAAAAACGAATTGTTTTGTCGATTTTTTCCGTGTTCTTTTTGTTGTATATATATGAGAAGTCAGCGCTAGAATTCACCAGACAGGCAAAGGAGGCCTAAAAAACCCGCTATTACAGAATTGGCTTGACTAAAGAAGTCGTTTGTTTTTCACCTCCCTTGCCCTTTGCAGTTGTGTTGTGGCTGCTCACGCTGGCCGCACATGCGACGCGGTGTTTCGGACTAGGACCGTAGCCACAATTTTATTTTACCCACAGCTGAAACCAACCGTGCCACGTTTTCTGGTGAACAGGTTTGTCACCAAAATACTGAAATAATTTCCCTGAGTTTTCCAGGTTTTTCTAGAGTTATTGAGGTCAATTTCCAGAATAATTACCATAATTTTAGAAGGAAAACATTTTTACATATTATTCCAGTTTTAATTGTTTGCGAGCTCGCACAGTGTAAAACGGTATCCTAATTTAACGACGTTTTGATATCAACGCAAAAGTATAAGAATAAAATGTTTTACTAGAATGTATCTTAACATACGTTAAAAGTGTACTTAGGCCTCTCCCTAAAAGTATGACTTTAATTTTTTTTCCCCGGGTTTTTCGCGCATTTCAAATTACGTTTAAATTTCTTAGAGTTTTCAGGTTCTCCAGATTGGTGGAATCTTGGTGTGTTTCAGAATGGAGAATATGAACCAGAATCAGAAAATCCTGCGAACCAGAATAGAGAATATGCAGAACTTTTCACATAATTCGCTCACTAAACCTTTCAATTTTCTTTACCCACAGTAGCCGCTGTGAATGCTCTGTGTTGGCCGTGGCCCTGTTTGTGACAAGGGTCTGTGGCCCATCCATCCTTGAAAACGAACCTTCTTAAAATGGTGCTATTATAATCAAATTTTTCTGAACAACCTTGAAGTCATTTTGCAATGTCCCTCACAAAACGCACGCACAAGGGTTTTAAAAGACTGCACACAGCGCCATCTGGTTACGACGTCACCGCCGCAATAACGCTACCACTTGATGCCCACACTTAAAACGAAACCGACACTAATGGTTATCAACCAGATGTGGTCTTACCCTAACCCCAACCATCCGCCCCAGCAAATTACGTCGGTGAATTTTTGTATGGTGAGTCCCGCCATCTACTGACAAATATCAGCAACTGACAAAAAGCTTAGTAATTCACTAACTTAATCCCAGTGATCACCCGGAAAGTAGCTTATACGTACAAATAAATAAATTTCCGTATTGCCACAAAGCTATTAAACTGCTGGACTACAAATAGCTTTTCAGTAAATAGCGACATGTTCGTTTATACAGAAAGTGTTTCAATGAAGAGTGACAGCATTTTTTGTACTGATGGTGTCGCCCTCGGTTGACAGAAAGCGGCAACAAGACAAATCAATCAAATCAGCGGCGCTTTCGGCGGCCCTGCCCTAATTAACTAAAAATAAACAAAATAATAAAGAACCATTTACACTTTAATTCACAGATTAGTACAAGATTACAAGGAATGTTGAATTAATATTTATGTCTATTTCTTTAAATAAAAATTACGGACCAAACTTCGTTATGGTGACGTCACAACACCAAACTATGTCAGCATTTCCCGAAAGCCTCTGGTCAGCCCTCATCCCACGCTTTCCCTGAAGTTGAAAAGCTGGCAACTGCCAGCAATATTCGCTCAAAGCAGTTTAAGCGCACACCTATACGCTCACGTCACTAACACCCTACGGTTTCACGTTGAAAGGCCTCATTAGAGGTTAGCTAATAATACTCCAAATTACACAATATGTCATATACCTAGTGTTTTGACCTTCTAACCTGCAAACCACTTTGCTTTCGTCGGACAAATTGAACAAATGCTTTTGAACAAATGTGTCTAGTTTTTGAGGAGATGTGGCTGACTCGATTTGCTCGAGGCCACCTTTTTGCACAATTGCATTAACAAACAAACATTCCCATTGGGTTTATTATTATGATTATTATTATTGTTTTTTTTTCAGCTACGGTATCTTTTCGGTGTATCTGACGGTCTGAATTTAGAATAAGCAAGAATCAGCTTTGTGTTCAACGAATGTCCGAATGTACCTCCATCCCCCCCCCCCCCCCAAAAAAAAAGTAAATAAATAAAAGAAAGCCTACGTACGATCCAAGGTCACTTTTCAGGTCACAACATGGTTCGTCTGTCAGTTGCTCAACCTTTTCCCCACCACCCCCTACCCCACCCAAAAAAAATATACTTTCTTGTCGAAATCCATGTCTCAACAAAGAAGATACGACGAAATAAGGTGGGAGGGGGGGGGGGGCGGCCCCCCCCCCACGACATCTAGAATGGCCTTGGGGCGTTCATTTAACTCCCGTAGACGTAATCCCCTTCCAAACGAATACAGGACCCGGGGATTTAATCCCGTTACAGCTGAAGTTGGAATTCGACGATGGAAACAGGAGAATACGGAGTAAACATCCGATGAAATGGCTGTGAATGCTTGGATTTAGGGACCCTCCGATGGGTGCACCTGAATTCGTGTGCGCAGGTTCCACAGCTATGATTTCTAAGCGTTTTAGTAAGATTGCCAGCTAGCCTCACTGGCAGAGAAAGCACTCTTTGAGGTCAACAACACTCGATCAAATCGCTTGACTGAGGCCCCTGAATGGCGACATATCGATGCCTGGTTTGCGAACAACAATGGTGGAATATTGTCACTTTAAGGCTGTGGAAGAATAAAGATCAGTACGCCATCAAGAATATGAAGTGTCTAACGTGCTTAGCGCCAAAATAATAATGCGTCCAAGCTCGGTACCAACCAATAATTATGGGGATCCTCAGACCAGGGCCGCCCAGAGGTCTGATGGCGTCTATGGCTCGTCCTGGTGGGGTCTATGGCTCTATGGGCTATGTGCAGGCTCCCTCCAAGTGCAATATGAGGACCTTTTATGTTTATATTCTTATTTTTTTTAGTGCCATGGGGTATAACGGGGCCCCACGCAACCGAACACTTTTTGCAGTTTTATTATTTTTTTAGCCTGCGCTGGTCCCCTCTTGAAGCAAATTAGGGCTGGGCCCCTTTGAAACGCGGACCTTGGGACATAAGCCACACTTGCTACCCCCTCTGGTCAACCCTGCCTCAGACAAGCGTAATTTTTATTAAGCCGCGTGGGTGAACGAAACAAACACAAACTCATCCAAAATTATCCTCCCTCCTCCCCTAATTGTCCTGTTAGAAAATATCTACGTAATTAATACCATAAGCGAGCGAGAGATCGTAAACATCAGTGACAATGCCAATTGAGAAATAGCGAGTGGCTATTCTGCAAACGAGGAAATGGAATCCACCGACATTATTGATACCTGAAGCAGACGAGGTATCGGCAACAGCAATGCCAACTGAAAAATAGCTCATGAATGTGTGTACTGCAGTATGGGTAAAGAAAGCCACCGATGGTTGCACGCGTTCTTAGATGGGGTCACACTATAAGCAAGTATAGTATAGCAAGTAGTATATATAGTATAGCAAGTATAGTAAGCCAGAACTGCCCATTTAATGTTTGTTGAGATCCTTCTGAGCTCTGGAATCATGATTCTACTGAGGGTTGACGAAAAAAAGTAACAGTCGGTGGGAAAAACTGTATTAAATTGTGTTCGGGAAATCATAGTATGAGGGAAAATAACGTTTTTTCTATAGCAATTTCAGCAGCTTTAGAGTTGAGAAAAGCCACTACCAGACCAGTGCGAATTAAGGTGACACGGGGGACCTGGATGAAATTTCCCCCCTCTTATTCCGACGATATGGATAAATTCCCCTTGTATCTCAAATGAAAACAGAAAGTTTCACTATGCACATTACCAAAATGATAAATCACATATTCCACACTTTTTTTTTCAACTTTTATTTAAAGGCACATAACTCCCTCCGGTATATTTTAACAGTTTCACTCGATACATTACCGGAAATAGTTTTATATAAACTGATTTACCTTTCATTTGCTGGTCTAAGGGCACGATGCAGATGTCAGTAGTGGCGCGTGAATGTTATTAGGCTTGTTTTAAACGGCTCGGTCCGAGCGGTATATAACTACCGCCACATCATTGGCAAGCCGCGGCCCTGGAGGAAGGATAATTAATCCTTCGCTCAAGAGTGCGACTTGGTCGTACGATGTGTCACGTTGCAGCGGCCCCGAAATGAGTATGACTAGTGTCTAGAGCAATGCGCGCTGCGGTCGTTTGAACTATATTTTAGCGTAGGTGACGCAGAGTAAAGCGGCCAGAACGGAGGGATTTATGTGCCTTTAAATGTAATTTTCAAACGTACGGTATGACAGCATTTTGGATTAAATGGAAGATAATAACATTCTGTCAGTTACAAAAATGTTGCGAGATTTTTCACGTGAATATTCATAAATAACTTAGGGGGAAATAAATTCGTCGAAGACATCCTTTCATCTCATAGTGATTATATAAAAAGTTTAAACGACCTTGGCTCTTGCTACTTTTGATAAGTTTCATTTGAGATAAGGACGTTTTCCCCAAACAACTGATGTTCTTATTAGGGGTAGATAAATTCTATACGCATCTTCTACAGCCGAACGGCGAAGTCCTCAAATAAGCTCAACTTTTCCGCAATTTTTACTTATTACTTGTACGTCCAATTGTTAGCCTAACAATCCCCGACATAAAAAGAATCCGTGTTTCACATTTTTATAATTTTTATGCACTTTTCAGTCAATAGGCGGTGCTAAAAGTCGTCCGCCCGACACTTTACGGCCATATAAATAAGAATTTCAGCAATTTGTGAATTAATGCGTGGCTATTAGAGAGATAGATTCGAGCGGACAAGTCGACGCCATTTATTGGCAGAAAAATCGAACAAATGATAAAGATGGGTAAAGCGTGGCTTTTTTTTTGCTAAAATCATCTGTGTTTTTTTTTTTATTTCTTGAAGAAATATAAATTAGCACCAATAACCGAAAAATATTACGTATAAGTGATCGAGCAGGTATAACCAGGTGACTAATCATTATACCTCATCCCCTCGGTTATACCCCGGCAGCTCGGTTATACTTCGGTCTTTATACGCCGAAACGCAATTTTTTTTTCTAACCAAGAAGAAGCATGAAACGGAATTGTCAGATTCGTTTCCACACGACTTTGACCTGGCGAATTTTTTTTTAGTGAAGTCTGAGCCAAGGTAATTCACCTAACCTAACCTAACCTAAAATATCAGTAACGCAAGTAACGTAATAACGTAATACGTAATAACAAATAACGTAATATGTCTGTTTTTTATTTTTTTTATTTTTTTTTATTTTTTATAAATCGCTGTTTTATGTTGTTTATTTCTGGTTAGGTTAGGTCAATTGCCTTGACTCGACTTTCACCTAAGAAAAAACAAAAAACGCCAGGATAAAGATACATGCGGGAATGAATTTGACAAGTAAAAAAAACCGTCTTGTTGTAGATTTTGACTCTTGCGTACGAGAGTATATTAACATCACAATTTATAATTTTTTAGACCAGTATCGTATAATTTTTCTGAAGCGGTCTATTAAATAAATAAATAATTTTAATATTTACTGCAATAGTCTTTTCGAATTTCGATCTCAAGATAATTATTACCAAACGATTTAATTTAGAACATGCAGAAAAAAATTGGTCCCTCATGTCCCCGTCTTAATCCGGCCTTGCAGATTTTCGTGCGAGTTGTGAGCTCAGTAAAGAACAAGTAGAAAGCCCAGATATTCAATGGCCGAACAAGCCAAGACAAATCTTACATTATTTTATAGGCTTTATTTATAACTTTTATCAATTTAATCTCGTACTCATTTTTTTTTCTGTTCAAACATAAGCTGATAAAGTAGGAAACAAAAAAAAAAAAAAAGGAAAAAAAAAAAAAAGGAAAAAAAAAAACGTCTACGACGCTCGTAGAAGTGACAGTAATGGCTACATGGACTACTTTTATTGGTTGGTTGGTGGGTGGCTTCACGCTTTGTGCCCGGTAGGGGGCGAATTGTTTAAAAGCGCTTCGTTAGGCCACTTTTGTTCGATAAACAGCGTTGCTTCTGGACCTCCTAGACATTTCGATACAATCAAAGGAAGATATTTCACTGCTCGTCCAGACAAGACCTGTCCAAAATAGGGGTAAAAAGTGGACACTTGGGACCTGCACGACTGGTCACGCGGGCTGGACTCGTGTCTAGTTTCGCCCATTAAAAAAAAATAATAATAAATAAATAATAAAAAGAAATTACCGTCGTTACAGCGAACCAGCTTGCAGATTGCCCAAGATAGAGCAGTCGAGCAGCAAACAAAAAGGTTTAGATGTAAAATATTGCTTGCTGGGTTGGAGGCTTACAAGAGTTTGATTGCGTAACATGGTAGGAATAGACTTGCTAAACCATGGGTTCCACGTTCTCATTTTCTGGAACCTAACTGGGCCTAACTATAGAGCAGTGACACGACGTAATATTATTGTATATAACTCTATAGTGGGTTACCTGCAAGGGGCACTGCAGAGAGAAACATAAGGGCATCATACTGAAGCCGATGCTGTGAAGAGTGATTTCTTAGACCTAACACGCTCGATTTTTGTTGTTGGAGAAAACAACGTTATTTTAAGCCTAAGAAATCCGCTCTTCCGTTGTTTTTCCCTCCATTTTTATGTAGTGCACCTTGTAGTTATGCCCTCCAAAACCCAAATTGGTGCCAACGTGGCGGCAAATGTCACTGCACTATAGCCGTCCTATGTACTAAAGACTGCCTACTAAATAGTGCTAAGGCAAACTGCGATATTGGCCTAATCAATGGCGTGCACAGGCTTGGAGGGGGGATGGGGGCCATAATTGCCTCTGCCCTTTTCGGAAATGCCTTTTGTGAAAAAAACAACACAAAAAACTGCATCTTCGTGTTGATATTTGCTACTGTGTTGCTGCCTGAGAAAGTGCCTAAGGGTTTTAAAAACACCTAAAAAGGTCAATAAAGGCCTGAAAGGGCAATAAAGGCCTGAAAAGAGGAAAAAAAGGCCTAAAAAGGCCAAAAAAGGCCTGAAAAGGGCAAGAAAGACTGAAATAGAAAGTAAAAAGAGAGCAAAATAAAGGGTACCTAGAAAAAATGTGCACTACAACTTAATCTTCTCTTTTTCGTAAATGTTACCCCTGCCCTTTCGGGGGTCTGTGCGCTCTACCGGACCTAATCACACAAATGATATGTGGCGCCATCCAGTGGATCGCCAACATACTACTGCTTTCCTCCCCTTTCGCACGGAGAATAAATAGTCCAGACACCATGTCTGGTAAAATGAGTCCGAGTACGGTATGCCTCCTGTTGAAGAGGCATGACTGCAACAGCAAAACGATATTTTTATTAAAACTAGTGTGTTGTGTTTCATCACAAGGCCAGTCTTTAATGCAGACTGATCGCTTCGTTTACTTCACCTTGTGAGTTCTTTCTTTATTGATATTTTGGTTAGATCTGCAGGAATGAAAATGAGGAGGGGGGGGGGGGGGTTCCGACTAAAAAGGCCGCGCCGAAAAAGAATCCTTAAAAAAACGGGAGGTTAGAATGGCAAGATTACGAAAAAAGGGTAGGTAAATCACAAAGAAGAAGTAAAAATAATTCTAAGTTCTAAAATTGTTCATGGGGTTCCAACTGGATTTCACGCTCCCCCCCCCCCCCTCTCCAGTATTTTGTTATCTAGTAGTTTGCCTGCGTTTATGGTCCGACAAGCCACTTTCGAAATTTAGCGTATATTATTTAAAATGCAAAATTTATTTAGGCCTACTGACCTACAGACAAGAAAGTGGTTTATTTATTTAGGTTCGGTTTGACATAGCACATGCTGAGGATTATTAACTGATTAGTAGTTTAAAAAAAAACGCTGAAGCGTTAAATAAAATACGAATGAAATTAAGTTAAAAAAAAAACACTTAATACTTTAAAGGAACAGATACAAGAAAAAGAGATGTAAGCCATCAGCGTTCCGCTAAAACAAGCGTTCCAAAAAACAAACTGGAGATTCTTTTACGCATGTTAGTGTGATGCTGATTCCTTTCGTGTCTTTTTTTTTTTTTTCGTATCTCTTCCTGTACAGCATTACAGTTTTGTAAGGCTACATGGCTATAGATGCTGCAGTTTGTCATTCGGTGGCAATCCCCCTTTAATACCGGTACCTATATTTGAAGCTTAAAAAGTTGAAAATTGATTCATAGCTTTGATATCAAGATGAAAGCACGCATTTTCCATCAAAAATAACAACAAGAACATATTGTAGTCACATTAAAATAGCGTTCAACAAATTTTCGTTGTTAATATCTACATTTTAAGCTACAAAAATTGAAAATCGGTTCACTGGTTCGATCTGTAGGTGAGAGCAAAATTTCCCCAACAAGGCGAAAAACAACAAGAGTACTGTAATTACATCAAAATGGCCTGCAGAAAACCCTAGGCTTTATTCATACCTACGTTTTAAGTTATAAAACATGAAAATCAATCCATCGGTTCCATCTCCAGGAGAGGGCAAGGAGTCCCAACAACAACAACAACAACAACAACAACAACGGTTCGATTGTTGTCGTTAAAAATTTTAATGCTGTGAAATAGTTACGACACGACCCCTAATACGAAATTTCGTTGGTCTATATCAATTCTGTGGGAAACATTGGGTTTCAAAGTTTGACGTTTCCCAAGAAGAAGAAGAAGAACAACAACAACGACGTTATAATCATATTAAAATAGCGTTCAAAAGACCCTGATCCTTGTTAATACCTACATTTTAAGCTATAAAACTTGAAAATCGGTTCATTGGATAGATCTCCATGTGAGGGCAAAGAGTCCCAACAACAACAACAACAACAAATGGCGACGCTATGGAGGTCATACGGTTCTATTGTTGTCATTAAATTTTTTATAGCGTTGAAATACGACCCTAAAAACTGAATTTCATTGGTCTATATCTGAGAAAAACTACACAAAGTTTGACTTTTAACAGGAAGTTCATGCTGAAGCTGTGACAGAACCTTGATACAATAAAAAAACTCAATGCATCCTAGAACAGCATGAACAATTTTGTTCAGCCGATCCAAATTTCACGTAGAAGTTCGACAGTCAAAAATTGGGTCAACAATTAGCAATTTCCTTACGTATTTTTAATTAGCCCACGCCAATTATTTCAAGATCACACAATTTTATTCGAATTTTTTCAAAGATTATTAAAACACAAAATTCATTTTTTTTTCACCATTCTTGTAGGCTAGATGTAAAATCGACAACAAAGGTAGTATTTTTCGATTTTTCACCTTGCCCATTCATAGATTTCTTTTTTTTTTATTATTATTGTTCTATTATTATTGTATTATTCTTGTGCTATAATTGCTTTTTTTTTAATTTCGTTTTTTTTTCCATACAGAAGTGACAGACATTTTAAGAAAGAAAAAAAAATGTTTTCTATGGCGGTTCATTAACACTTTTTCTGTGGCGTTTTCACGAAATTCGTAGGCGTAATTTTTTTTTTCAGGAATGTATTTTATGTGGAAATAAGGTTGAAGTTGGAACAAATTTATAATTACTGATGAGACCAGGCCCGAAAACACAGTTGGGGGGGGGGGGGGAGACCAAACGACTAAGTCGGAAAAATTTACCTCAGTCGGAAAAAAAGGAGGGCAAAATTACGAATAAAAGCGGGTATAAATAGCCAAAAAAAAAAAAAAAAATTTTCTGAAAATTAAGTCTCACCTCCGTACCCACCCCAATATTTTGTCTTTGAGCACGCCTGGACGACATCTTTTTTTTTTTAAGTCCAACATTTATGAAATTAATTTAGTTTCGGTATCCGTGCCATTTTTGTAAGGAGTCATAATTCAAATGTAACGTCACAGCGTTTATACGTACAATTTACAATTATGCTGCCAGGAGAACATAAAGAATAATGAGAACAAGGGAGTGAAGAACTCTGTTTCAGTACAAGGTTTGCCCCTTTAACCTTTAATTTACAACCAATATACATCAACCGCTTTACTCACTGAGCTATACATCGTATCAAACGAAAACGAAACCTTTTAAAACTGCCTTGTGAGGTGGGTTTCACAGTACGTTGCCGAATAGGACGGTATAATCTGTCGTAAGCTGTGACGGAACTCTTCAGCTGGAAGCTTCGTTTTTGCACAATTTTCTACGCAATTAATAAAATAATGAAATAGGCCTACACAGCATAAAAAGTTGGCGACCTCCCTCCTGCTTAACGAAGGGCCGTACAGTAGCGCCACCAACGTCCGTTTTCCGCACTGCCCTAGCATTAGGTAAGAGCGTTATAGTCGCATTATTTCTTGAAACGGTATAATCAGAAAGGCCTAATCTTACTCATTAAACCATTACCATTAGCAGTGGGATAATCCCGTAAGTTGCGTGTTTGTCGTTAATGTTTTCATACAAACATGAAGAGACGGTCCGTTTGATAAGTACTTTGGTCGTTGGGGTCGGTTTAAAATCGGTATAGGCCTATACGTGTCGTGGACGGGAGAAAGTTTAATTATTCATTTTGCTGAAGAAAATGTGCATACAATTGTATTTCACGTGTAATTTAATGGAGGCGGTATATAAATTTGTATAAAACAATGACGTTTAATACACTGAAAAGTCGTTAAAAACGTGTGAAACATTGAAATTGCTCATCGTAAAAATTCAAAATCTGTTGTTATATTATTTTTTTCACGAGTTTGGCGGTTATATCATTGTGTTCACCTCGATATAATGGTTGTTGCGTTTTGAAAACTAATGTTCACTCGTGAAAGAATTGCAATAAAATTACGTACATGGCGAAATTGTTCGTCATGGGTATAGGCCTATAAGAGACGATACATGAGACGGTAAATACAATCATGTTGTTAATAACACTTGTGTGTTTGCGAGCATATTGCGTGCTGAGAAACTCTAACACTCTGCTGGTTTCAACAGGATGTGTGCAATATCGTAGTAAACAACGACGTAGAACGAATTTAACGATTTTATTGTTTATTCTTACTTGGTGAACAGGGCCTAATAATACAATTAAATAAAATCGCCGAATATACATATTTTTAAGCAGATATATCAAAGCACACTAAGGCCTGTATTCTGAACGCTGACTAAAACTCGTACTTGACTTGAAATGACGCCACACCTATTTAGCGCCATTCACCACCAGAACTTCGTTTGGATACATTTGGAAGAAATCGGGTGGTGAATGGCACTTAATAGGTGTGACGTCATTTGACTTGAAATGACGTCACACTTATTAAGTGCCATTCGCCACCCGATTTTTTCCAAATGTATCCAAAAGAAGTTCTGGTGGTGAATGGCACTAAATAGGTGTGACGTCATTTCAAGTCAAGTACGAGTTTTAGTCAGCGTTCAGAATACGGGCCTAAGTCCTTACTGGTCTACATGCGTATTTATGCTATAAAACATGTATTTTAAAATAAATAGATTTTAGACACACTTAGAAAATTATTTTTTGAAACTGAAAAACACAAGAGCGATTCCCCATTAGCATACGGGCTGAGAAAATCCTCCATCAATTCGAAACAACAATAAAAAATCATGTTAAAAATACTTGTAGCGTCGGCAAAATTGATGTTTAAAATACGACAGTTAATGTTTTTATTACAACGCATGGTTTTTAAAAACGTTTTTGTTTATAACTCATAGTTTTAAATAAACACTTGTTTTGTTGTAAAAACTTCCATTGCTAGATATGTTTTAAGTTATGTTTATAACGTGTTGTAAATTGAACTTAAAGTGTGCGCGGCCTATCTTGAGTTCGCCGCAGAACGAACACAGATGATCGATTGTACGGTTTTTGGCAGCAGAGTGCCTTGTTGATATCCAAGATGGTTACAAAAACAATGGCGGCCGTCGAATAAAGCTCCCTCCAGGAAAACGTAGCCGCTCATAAAATACTTCCAGGACTCAAGATACTCCGCGCACACAATAGTTTTTACGTCACGTCTGCAAAACTATACAAACGCTAACGTTTTGAAAGTGTTTTCTCACCCCATGCTTTGTAATAAGCTTTTACGGAACATTTTTTTTAGCTTATCACGTTTAAAAACTTTTTCTGGACTTGTCTAAAATGTGCTTATTTTATAAAACATGTTTTTACAATGTGTGCGTGTAAACATGTTGGAATGGTTGACAGTCTAAAAATCAAAAATTCATTCGCTGCTTGTTTGACGGACAATACACAATATTAGTTTTTATTAAAGTAACCGTGTCACACTACGACCGTGTCGCACAAATTCTACTTCCATATGTCACAGAGAACAGACATGGTCTCTTTTTTTTTATGTGCTTCGTGTTATATTTTGTGTGACATGGTGTGATGTGTGTCAAAACAAGCATCGACAAATTTTCCGATTTGTGTACGTAGCGTTCGTACAACTACGGCTACAACTTCGGAAAAACTAAAATGTTTCTTTTTTCTATTATTTTAAACGAAGGCAATTTAGGTTTTGACCTTGATTTATGTAAGTGGAATTTGCTCTATCAGCTTTGATTACATTTCAAGTAATAATCAGAAACGTGGCTTTAGATACTGAAAGCAGCAAATTAACGTAAATATCACTGCTTCTCCCAATATTAACGGGGAGTTGGAAGGGGGGGGGGGGGGGAAACTTATTTTACTGGACCGCCAGCATCCCTAAAATTTTGCCAGGTTATGCCGTTCTTGTTTATTTGGTGAAAATATTTTTTTTGCATTGATTGCAACATCGTTGTTTACGTCCTGCTAAGATTGTATTGTAACCTGTGAAATGCATAATGGAAAGAAACCGAAACCTTTTGAAAATTTTTAAAACTTTATGAAACCTTTTTAAAAAATTTAGGCTTAATTTTGTTCGAAAGGTATTTTTTACATTTCGTTTGATGAAATTGAGATTTTAAAAGTTATAAATAAAAACCGAGTGACATTATTTTGTTCTAGAATTAAGTGTTCCAGAAAGAAAAGATATTAAGATCTAAGCAACACGAAGAATGATTTGTTGCCTGTTCTTGCAAGTGGTTTTTTTTTTCCAGACGCGGAACAGCCCACTCCCAACCCCCACCCTTTTCCTCAGCCGTACAACGCAGCTATCAGCATGTCAGCCTCCGTTCAATATACGGTCGTGGTCTGTGGTTAAGGGCATTGTTCCGTTTGTTGATCTTTGGATATCATCCCGTGTGATTGGTTGAGTGTGGCCAATTGCCTTTGCCCCAAGAACGAAAAGATGCCCTGGGACGTGATACAACCACGTTGACCAAGGACTATGAGATTGACACGCCTTCAATGCTAAATCCGGCTAAGTCCCCCGAATGGCGCACTTAAACCCCCTCATCCGCTAAGTGCCCCATTACAATTGGAACAAACATGGCTGACACGCGATCCTAGCACCTGCCTCACGCCAAAATCCAACCACAAAACTCCAATTTTTGTAATGGGAGAACGCCATGAAATTGAAGATTCGGTCTAGTTCGGAAAGCTGCCGGTGGAGGGCAGGAGTGCCTGTCTGCAAGCGTGCTGTAACTCGAGTCGCTTCGCCTTTAAAAATATCGTGTGTGGATTTTTAATAATTTATTAATTTGTATTAATTTCCGAATTATTGTAACGAAAATGTATAGTTATCTGAAGGAAGGAGGGGGGGGGGAGGGGTGGAAAAAAGATTTTTAGAAATGGTTAGTTTTGACTTTTCTGTGATCGGTTGGCAAGCAAAAGACTCGTCAGACAACAACAAAAAATAAATTATGGTGTTCTTTTCCCTTATTGTAGCAAATAAAATATACAGTCATTATGCAAATACAATTTTATGCTGCCATTTTTTTTTTCTTTTCGGTCTTTCATGCCTGGTGATTCTTTCGTTGCATTTCTTTTGTAATATTTTTTTCTTCCACAGACAGGGTAGCCTGCTTGTGAGATAATTTTGCATCCGTAAATCTGCGTATGGCGGCGAGTCCCATTTGTTTGCACACGCAAGTTGCATATTAAACAAGAGTTAGGAAAAATTTTATAATGTTCTCATGAAAGTGGAATAAACAATTTTCTAATGGCTTCAATAATAATAAGTCGGGCGTTTTTAGCGGAAACAGAAAAATGAGAACGCCAATTTCTTTGCCGACTATGAGGAAAACTACTACCGCAAAAGTCATAAGACTTTATAAATTCTTCTTTTAATATTGCCTTAAATTAAAAATTGTAAAAAAAGTTAACTAGACAGCGCCAAAAGCCGAAATATCGTATTTATAAGATTATCATAGAAAGTGTCCGCGTTCAAAAACGTGTGTGTGTGTGGGGGGGGGGTGGGGGGGGTGCAAACAATAATTGCCCCTATTTAAAATCCCCTTGATTCGGATTTTGTGTATGCAAGAAGCTGTTCCACGCGCAGTTTATTCTTGTAAAAAGTTTGTTCTTAATTGGAAGTAACCGAAATGAACGAATGCAAAATCATTATGTGCTAGGCAAGAGAATTAGGCCCAAAAATGCACTGATGCTCATGTTGACTGTGACATGTAAAAGATCCTAGGTATTTCCTAGTAAATTGACCCTGTCCGTCCCGAGATGACTCACAGCAGTTGAAAAAGACTTTAATAATTCGATTTCCCTTTTTTTCCTTCAAAATTAAAACTTAAAAAAAAATACGACGCGAGTGATATGCACGACTACGAAAGAAGAGACGCCATCTTCATCCAGCCACACTTGGCTAAATTCCAGACGGGTTTTGCAGAAAGAAAGAAATAGGCCTAATCTCATTTGTGCCATAACAAGATTAGAAATACAGAAACCTTAGCACATCAGCTCAACTTTCCACATTTTTGTGGCTTCGTTGAATTCAGTCCTGGATCAAAGCGTTGGAGGAATTTTAGCCTGGCTGATTTTCTCCCCAAAACAATTTGTTGGCAGCATATTATTACGCCGGTTTACAGTCATTGGTTTGAGGTTGAAGCTAAAGATGAAGCCTGTGAGTTTTCTGTTATTCGGATAGGTCAAATCTGTATGATTAGACTTTATAACCTCATGATTTTTCGAAACGCACTGGACTATTTGACAATAAGAAAACGGTAGTCGTATCGGGGGGGGGGGGGGGGGTTGGCTGGCGCCCCCCCCCCCCCCCCCCCCCTTCCGAAAAGATTAATTTCGATATTTTTTTTTCAGTTCAGCTCTTTCAGTGTTGCAAACATCCACTTTGAAAAATAAGTTCAGTTATTAAAAATTATAAACACTGGAAGCAAAACAGAAAACAAGAGACGTGCTAGTGATTAATCTTCCAGATTTAATACGCTGCGCTAACGCCAGATGGCGCAGCAATATTGCGCCAGCGCCGAGTCGTCAACAATTGAAACTGAAACTTATCACCCTAACAGACTTAACAAGCATATCCCACAGCGGCATCACTGAGTCTGAACAAACTGATCGTCTCTTCGTTGATTTCTCTATTATTGCTTTGGTAGTGTTTGGCGTTTTTAAAACAACTAATCCGTTCGAGCAGGTAGCGACCTCTACTAACAAATTCCTGAACCACTGTTGAGACGCCTACTTACCAGTACTGTAGAAGTTACGAAACGTACAGTACTTCCCTAATTTTTCTACAAATATGACTGACTATTCATGTGCTCGGCGTATCCTGAGTCCTGCAGGTGTCTTACGAGCGGCTGCGTCTTCCTGGAATGGGCGGCTTTAATCGACGACTTTACCTGTGGACGCGTTCGGCTGGACGTGCCAGGTTCCAGCATGAAACAACGTGTGGACGCGCGAGGCTTCCAGTATGAAACACCATCCGAGGGGGCGCGCTTCACGCGCTTATCATATACAACCTAAACAGTATCCAATTCTAACCTAACCTAACCTAACCAAAGCTAACCTAACCTAACCTAACCTAAGCATTTATGAAACAAGTAAGCGAAATAACTCGCTGACGTCATAATTTGCTGACATCATAACTTGCTAACCTCAGCACCTGCCACCAGGATCGCTACGACTCCAGCATCCAACTCGTCCACGGGCATGCCCCTACTGCATCCAGCCTGTCGCATCCAGAGGTAAAGTACCCTATATGTAATCGACGGCCGCCATTGTTTTTGTAACCATCTTGGATATCAACAAGGCACTCTGCTATCAAAAACATACAATCGATTATCTGTGTTCGTTCTAGGGCGAACTGAAGATAGGCCGCGGATACTATAACACTGATAGTAGCCGATAAGTTACCGTTTTAACAGATAAGTAATAACAGGAGCAATAAATGCGTTTTGTTACTTCTACTGTACTGCTAAGTCGGGAGCTTCGACAGTGATACAGAGAGCATCTATGGTGTAACTGCCGCGTTATATTCCACCGTTTGCACAAGGCCATCAGGGAGAGAAGCATCAGGTTCCAGCTCCTGGCTCCAAGCCAGCTGATTTAACATTACAAATATCTTATTTTGCCATAATAATGCTGAGAGGCTTTAACTTCTTGGCATGCGCGAAAACTGGAGCGGAGTCAGGAGGCAAGAAACGCAAATTCTATTCCAGTCGACCTTGGCTTGAGAAACAAAACGCCTTCCTCGTTTATTAAGTTCGTTACACGCTAGTTCTTGCAAATTTACAAATGCTTGGACTGTTAGCAGGAAACGGGATATTTTTCAGACAAATTTATTATGTAAAAACCTACACAGTGCAATTTTTAACGTACGTTTTCCGCAAAAGTAAAAACGGACACTAGTTCTACAACAGGCGCATGGGGACAGGACGGTGGAACACAGCGTAGAAATTCTGTAGGATACTCCAACTTCATGCCACTCCTGACCAATAATTACTCTTGTATTTTTGAGTTAAATGAAAAACTTGTAGAGATCGCGTAGAATAGCTTTTTTTTTGTTGGGGGGGGGGGGGGAGGGAAGTCGGGGGTACTTTTTTTGCAAGTTTTGTTTTACAAACAATAATCGTTTTATGGAAATAATGTGTTCTTTAACGTTAGGTGGACAGTTTCACCGTTTAGGGAAACTCAATTTTCGTTGGGAAACATTAATTAGTTTTTGTTTCTTGTTTAAATTTTTCATCCAATTCCTGCCTTTTACGCGCACTTCGAAAGTAGGCTTAGTTTTTTAATGGGGCAGACACTTGCTGATTTAGCTTGGATCCTTTAGTTGGAACAAATCAAATTTTCGGCCGCTCTAAACTGGCAGATTTAAGATGATTGTCAATGCTGACGTTTCATTTCATCCCACTTTTACAAGGCATTTTAAGTTAATCAGTGGTTAAACTAATTCGTTATTATCCCCCCCCCCCCCCAGGGTTTCCCGTCATACTTATGACGTTCATTCGTACTTCACCGTCTATATTTTGCTGTTGTTTTTCTTTATTGTTGGTTAGTATGGTTCTGTTGCTGTTATAATATTGTATACGGCAGGTTAGCCCTGATTCGAATTTCAGTGACCACTGGACGAGTTTCGTGAGTGGAACGAGGCTCGTAACGCTACGGCGAAGTACAGAGAGAGAGAGAGAGTGCAGTTGGGTACAATACTATAGTGTGCCCGGTGTATCTTGAGTCCTGCAAGTATTTTGTGAGCGGCTATGTGTTCCTGGAGAGGGTGGCTTTAATCGATGGCCGCCATTGTTTTTGTAAACATCTTGGATATCAGCAAGGCACTCTGCTACTGAAAACGTACAATCGATTATCTGTGTTCGTTCTGCGGAGAACTCAAGATAGGCCGCGGACACTTTAGACAAGTACCATCCACGTCTAGTCGATTTATTAATAGTAGCCAAATTGAGACGGCGATATGTATTCGGGGGGGGGGGGGGGGTAGGTGGAGGGTGTTAAGGTGGCACCTGGGGTCTGTCCCGGCGATTCCGTTTCCCAACAGAATATAAAGCGCAATATTGTGTGGCATGGTCTGCTCTGTCACGGCTATACAAGTCTCGTGAATGCGCCATTCTGGAGCTGGTCATTGTGAGGTGGGGCCAGCTAGAGGGGCTGTCAGCGAGACGACGCCGTTGCCCCGGGAGACCGCACGCGCTCTCGGACGGAATGTGACGGACCTGAAGACCTTGTCACAAAAGTCTATGGTTCGATTCTCCCCCTCCCCCTCTAGCCTGTCTATCAACTTTACCAACTAGGGTGATGATCGTAGGGTAATAGTTAGGCCTATTGAATCGAATAGCCGTTATCATAGGTGGCTCATTTGTCAATATAACCCTACGGTCTCATAGGTGGATATTTTAACGCGGTTTGTAGGTGGGTCAGATCCAACCCCATAATTTAAAAAATTCAAAAGTCAGTATTCCGAAACGTCGTAAAAGAGTTTTTTACATGGAAATAAAATAAAATTTACAAGCAATTAGAACTTTACCCTGAATTTAACTTTATTTTATTCAGAAAAAAAATATATAACTGAAAAACAACATTTTGAAAAATTGGAAAGCATCGAAAATGAGCAATAAGAAAAGGGGAACACAACAAATGAACAAATATGGAAAAATCAAAGTCACTTGCTCTAACAATACAGTTAGCACATAGCGTCAAAATTTCCAGAAAAGTTTTTCACACGTGATTCAGATTGTGTTGAGTAATTTTACATGAATCCTGCTGTGAGGTCATATTTGAGCTCGGGACTTTGAAAAGAAATGCAAACAACACATTTAATCCAAAATCCAAAGGTTTTTATGAAAACTTTGGAAAACTATTCAAATGTCACCGAAGATGGACCCTGAAAATAAATGTTAAACATTTAAATATGGTAAAAAAAAAAAAAAACACGACCTGGGGTCATTTTTGCTATGGTTAAATTAACCTTCAGTTCTTCATGTGGAATTAAAGTTAAATTAACACCACAGTTAAACTGGCAAGTGAGGGGGGGGGGATCAAACTGCATTTAACAAGCACGCTAAAGAAGGTATAATAGAGTACTTACTTGAAATGAAGAGACATGTGAAACTAATAAGAAGATAAATTAGCATTTATGAGTCGTAGCATCCGGCGACTGCAGTGGAGATTTTTGTGTCTAGATGGCCGCACACTGGCCTTCACTGCAATCCCGTGACGCTACGACGGATGTTCTTGAGTTATTTTACTTAATAACGGCTTTAATTATTTTTAACACTTGGCGAAGTCTAAGCTTCGTTCTCCACCCTTCTGTAGACTGATTAATTCTTTAAATAAAAATAAAAATTTAATGCGGTGAATTTAAATGCTGAAAGGCATATCACTGATTTTCTTATTATTACACATAAAACTTTTAAGAAATTATGTAAATTGTAGAACGTTCCTTAAGCATTATTTCTTGTGGCTATAGAGCAGTGATACGACTTAGTATTATTGTATTTAACTCTATGCTGGAGCCTTAATGGGTTAGCTGCAAGGGGCACTGCAGAGAGAAACAGAAGGGCGTCATACTGAAGCCGATGCTGTGAAGAGTGATTTCTTTGTCCTAAAACGCGCGATTTTTGTTGTTGGAAAAAACAACGTTATTTTAAGCCTAAGAAATCCGTTCTTCCGTTGTTTTTCCCTCCATTTTTATGTAGTGCACCTTGTAGTTATGCCCTCCAAAACCCATACTGGTGCCAATATGTCGGCAAATGTCACTGTTCTATAGGCTCGCAGTCTGTAATAATCAGGGGGAATCCAAAATCTGATTGAAAAGGGTGCTGGGGGGAGGGGCTTTATATTTGAATTTTTAAATCAAAATGCACGTTTTGCCCTCATTTAAAAAATGAATTTTATAAATTCCTCATTCGACGAAAGAAGAAGAAGAAGAACAACAACAACAACAGTTACACAGTTTGTACTGCACTTTTTTATTCCGTTCTTCATTAATTTGTCTGCCGGAGATCAAATGAAAAAAAAAAAAAAACAGAAATTAAGAGGTAGTGGTAGAGGTCGGCGCCCCAATTTGACGTAATGAAAGGTAATTAATAAAACTTTGCATCGTATAATTTCCGTTTTAGTTGCGATGTTCCTATACCGTAGTGTTAACCAGTTACGCAACATCTAGTGCCATCTAGTGTGACGGGAGTGAATCATACTCTCCTCAGTGGGCGCATTTTATCCAAAGGTGAAAGACATTATTTTTCACTAAAAAATAGTTGCAGCGCATTCGGGACGGTTAGGCCCGTCGCAAATTGGGGAGCCAAATGAAGCAGCAACCAGCAA
>JAHWFP010190077.1:0-16182 GCA_023313725.1 Lithobius niger | reverse complement strand
CTTCCTACTTTTCTGGAAACATTACTTCCTACTTTTCTGGAAACATTCCTAACTTCCTACAATTGTGGAAGCATTCCTTACTCCTTACATTTTGTAGAAACATTCCTTAGTTTCTTACATTTGTAGAAACATTCCTTATTTTCCTATATTTGTGGAACCTTTTCTTATTTTCCTACTTTTGTGGTAACAATCCTTATTTTCCTACATTTGTGGAAACTTCACATATTTTCCTACATTTGTGGAAGCCATCCTGATTGGCCTTCACTTGCGGAAACATTCTACAATATTGTACTAATACGGTCATAGAAATGTAAACGTAAATGAAATGTCAATTTCTCTTGATGCGTATCAGTTTTAAGGGTCGTAGCAAATTTTATGGAGAAAAAAAGTGGAACCACGAACAATATTAGGCAGAAAGTATCTAGAGTTAGGATATTACAGATATTTTTAAAAATATTTTAGTAAAGGTGGAAGTAAACTAGACAATTGCTCTGCCATTGTCTTGTTACTTGAAGTAAAACTTGGTAACCAATTTTCACAAAAATTGTAACAGTATGAGTTTGGGGGGGGGCTAAGCACTATGAATCGTAAGTAAGACCCCGTTTTAGCAGCACTGGCTATTTAGTCAATTCGAGGTTACAATGTTTTAAGGTCAAACTCCAAACATTAACTAATGGCCCTTGCATCGGGTCATACTATGCAAGCCAAACTGTGAGAAGTTTGCTTCTGCATTGAAGCCTGGGTTTCGGATTACCTCTGCGGTTCAGCAGTTGGAAGATATCCAGAAGATTGGGCGGGAGAACTTTTGCTTCCACGTACCATTCTCGTATTGTCATGAATGGGCGCTTTATACAATTTGCGCAGCTGCAAAGGTTGCTGATTATCAAACTGCAGGTCATATCTCCATTTTTATTAGGTGATATTCACCTTTAATAAGAAAAAAGATAACCAGTCTGAAAATAAAACCAGTACGAAAATAAGGAATGTTTCCAAAAATGTAGATAAGTAAGAAATATTTCCACAAATAGAGGAAAATAATGTTTACACAAATTTAAGAAAATAAGGAATGTTTTCCATAAATGTAGCAAAATAAGGAACCTTTCCACATATGTGGGAAATAAGAAATTTTTCCACAAATTTAGGAATAAGGAAAGTTTTCACAAATGTAGGCAGTAAGGAATCACAAAATGCTCGCAATCAGTATTTAAAAACGACAGGATTCGACGAAATTTTCGGTGAAGCTTACCACATCCGTACAGCTTCTGAAGAAGGTGAACGGGTGTAGCAAGCGTCATCGGAAATTTAAGTTAACATAGTAGTGTTCATCGTGGTGGGTATTATGTAATTTCCTGGACTCATTCTACAAATGAACGAAGTAAGGTAAGTTTCAACAAATGTAGGCAATACGGAAAAGGCAGGAACTAAGATGCCCTGCAGTTCAAAACGTCGGCTACATTGTATTCTAGTTTGTTGGGATTACATTTTTAAAGACCAGAACTAGGTTTGTAAAAACTGGATTTATTTCAAGTTGTGCATTTATGACCAAACTTTTGTTATTTATATAAATCAATAAAAACCTAAAAATACAACTGTTAGCAAGTTCGAGGAAAACAGAAAGAAAGGGTCACTAGCGCCATGCCACCAACTTTGGATAAGCCAGGAACCCTTAAGGTCCCCGATGGCATTGCCAGTCGTAGAGATCAAGAGTTGGATAGCCGATAGCTAATATAAATACTATTGCTTCCATTTAGGCTAGGAAGTAAAGCAATACTGTGTCGGTGCTCAGCTGGAGGACAATTTTCCAGTTACACCCATAACGTACATTAGCGAATATTTATTATGCAGTATTTTGTAGGGTAAGAAGGCCAAACTAAGCTAAATATCGGTATGCAATAGAATTTTTCCTTAGGGCACGAATTAATCAGAAAATCACAAATGGAACCCCTAATTGTGTCCTCCAATAGCAGATCGAATTGGCTGTTCAGTAATTCCAGGCATCCCAGCCAAGCCAGTGCTCAAACATACAGGACAAGAGTAGGAAATTTTTTGATGTTTTAGTATTCAAACCTAACTGATCACACTTTGACAATCTTTGATAACTACAACATCAAAGATGCTAGCAAACTGCTTTAAGAACCATACCAGAACACTGAACGTTTTGCAACAAATTATTATCGCACTATTCAGACAAGCCCATGTGGAACATTACTTTGAAAGTTCAAAAATCCAATTATTTTGTGAACAATTTGTGTTTGGTGCAACAGCAGAGTGAAACGGAGCAACTGCTACACAACCTGAAACAATGGCAAGCAGACATCTCCCTCATGCTAGTGGAGAAAGAGAATAGCCTCCCACTCCTAGACAAGGACTGATGGAAACATCCATTTTCAACCGTATCTCAAGCCAACTGACTATTACAGAGAGGAATGACAGGATTCATGCCACTCGACCTTACGTCTCTTAAAACTGTGGAGTGACCTGGAAACTGCAAGATCCCACACCCAGGATACAAAAGCCCGCTTTTTCAGATTTGGGTACCCATCTGAAGCAGTGACTACAATGATCACGAAAGCAATAGGTATAAGATGCAGCACTAGAACCGTGACGAATGAAGTGAGTGTAGAGCCAGCAGCACCCAGGCTACGATTAAGGTCGAAGTACCTCCGATGTGTGAGTCGGTTTAGCGTATTCTGGCAGACCAGGGCTTCGATACCTGCCTTAGGTACTTGAAAAGCCCGAGTCCAAGTACTCCCCAAAAACTGGACCATCCCAAGCAGTGTTGTGGAAGTGCAGGGTGAAGAGCAGGAGAGTACAGAAAGAGACACTGTGTGTGTGACGAGAGTAAATAAGCCGGTTCAACTACACCGTTATAAAACAAGAAAGACAAGAAAAGGGAGAATGGAGCCATCCAAAGATGTTAGTCGATCTTACATACCAGTGGTGAAGACTCGAACGTAGGAAATGATGGATGGGATTGTGAACAACAGGGGCGAGTGTGCCATACGGAGGGTGCGATGCTGACGACGTAGAAGAGATGGGAGGGGTGAAGGCACTTAAAATAGCATTTCGCCAATGTGAAAAATCAAATGGCTAATAACAGCACCACACGCCACTAAATGAAAAAGCAGCATCCAATTGACTGAGACGGGACCACAACCTTGTTGGCATCAAATTCTGCCGGCGACGGACACCTTCGTGCTCCCGAGTCACTTGCGATTCAGCACTTTGTAGGGCCGAGTACTACTCCTCCAATGAACCAAAAGCTGCCATCTAACCCCACTATCCAACATCTCCTGCATCGAAGCCTCTCTGAAATGTTGGCGCGCAAGTGGGACACGACTCGCATCCCTGACAAGTATAAGAGGTTAACAACCATCACCTAATTCAAATCTCGATCTTGTCATGTAGCAGAAACATCTCGATCCCCAGAAACAGAAATCAGTCGCCTGACGAAGATGAACTGTTACATCTAACTTTATGGTTTGTTGAAAATTTGCAGATACAGATGAGCATTTTTACTGATGCAAGTATGGCTGGTTTGCATGCTCACACTTCACTTTTTTAATTGCTTGTTTTTTTTGTGGTTTCAAATGACAGCTGACCCATTCGATATTTGCATCCTTTTTTTTTTTGACACGTGTGCATGATTTTTGACACGTGCGCAATGAACCAACACAATAAAAAATAGTAGTTGACAATATATGGGAGAAAACATTGAAAAAGTGGGGAAAAAATGAGAATGCTTGTAATTCCCTCGCTGCTGTTTTTGTGCTCCAACAGTGTCACATCGCCTAGATCTACCCAATCTTTGGTGTAATTTAGTAAGATGGGGATTACGTTCTCGATATTTTTACTAAGTTGTCCACGACACTTTTTTTTCTTTTCAGGTAAAGAACAGTTTTGTTCGTTACCTTTGGACGAAGGCATTCCTGGATTGAGCCTGCGTGGCATGATTGCTCGACAGCAAAGGTCTAAAAGTGAGCCACAATTTTCATCTAGATCATATTAACATTATTTCTACCTTTCACAGCCTTTCAAAGGTCGTACAGACCTCTGACCCAATATATTTTAGACCCGTGACCGATTGACAAGGTTTGAGCCAAATTCGGTCCAATGAGCCAACTGTGAATAATTAACTAAAAGGTGTGTTATGGGAAAAAAACTGATACTATTGGCCTCCCGCTAAGACATTGCTTGTATTCATGTGCCATGGTTTCTGAAGGGTTCCCCCTGAATCCATTTTCGACACAGTGGTGAGAATCTCAAATCTTCATGAGTTTGCGGAGCTGTCGCCGTAAGGTTGAGAAAACCCCGTTCTTGTAACCGGGACAAGTTGGGGGGGGAGGGTCCAGTTTCAACGGTTCGCCTTCCGAAGGAGAATGCTGCTGTGGCATAAGCTTCATAAACAACGAAGACTGTTTGTTCTTGGAGTGACGCCAAGGTCAGTTTGGGTTGTACGGGGGAAGCCGGCGACGTGTTGACAATGTTGCTTGCGGGGTGGGTGTGTGACGCGAAAGAGGCTTGTTCGAGCTGGTAGCAGAGCCTTGCGGTGATGCAGGTGACGGAAGAGCATGCGGCTTGACTAGGTCGAATGTCCTCATGGTCCAGGGGAT
Organism: Lithobius niger; assembly: GCA_023313725.1. Lineage (NCBI taxonomy): Eukaryota > Metazoa > Arthropoda > Chilopoda > Lithobiomorpha > Lithobiidae > Lithobius > Lithobius niger. Next base: position 11,569 of record JAHWFP010190077.1, on the reverse strand, counting down.
GAGAGAGGATCCAAAGGATGTGCTGGCCAGTTTCTCCACATATTTTCGGAACCTTAAGAATGTGAGGATGCCTCTCGGCGGGAACATCTTGAGAGAAGAGGAAGTAGTAGAAAAAGAATCAAGTCGACCTGCTGCTGAAGTCTGGTGGAGAAAGATGGTGGGCCAGACGTTGGAAAGGCTAGGAGGAGACAGTTTGGAGGTGGACGCACCACAACATTGGTATGGCACAAGGACCAAGTCGTGACTTGCTCCGATTGACAACGACGAGGAGGGAGGAGATCGACAGCAGCAAAGAGGGATTGTAACTGGAGACCAGGTTGAGGAGGAGTACAATTTCTTAGCTTTAATGTGGAGAAACTGTCCAGCATCAATGGGACCATCGACTGGATTCCCGCAGAAGCTATCTGAAAGGTTACATAGGCGAGACATAAATGTCGAGTTGGCATTAGTCCAAAGAGCTCCACCAAGCCACCCTGGATGAGGATCAAAGGAACGCTGTGACCATGCATTGTGTCAGATCAAAACATCAAATCAAATGAGGACGTACGGAGGTCATGCTCAAGTCGGACTCTTAGGGAGCACATCTCCGTGCTTTAGAATATATGGCTTTCTACACTGCAGAGAAAGTCGGTCCAGCATCTGCACGAACCTGCATATAAACAAATAGGAAGTATTGTGCGACCTGTATTGAGTACCAAGCTAGAGGCAGGTTCCCCAGCCTGATGAGGCACCAACTCGGGCTGTGAGCAGCGCCAACCATCCCCTGGGTAGCTGATGCAAGGCCTGCTGTGAAGTGGTGGGAGAGATGAATTTCGGAAGTCGGCTGGAATGTCAGAAAGTAGATGATAGTACTGTTATCGTTCTGTCTTCTTCATGCGTCAAGTTCAGTTTTCTCTTTTCACTACTACATCATCGTTTGTGGTTTTAAATTTGGTGCTTGCCGTAGCTTTCTGTAGGAATGTTGCAGAAGAGAGATGAATAACAGTACTACCGTCTACTGACTACAAGCTGTCATAAATTTACTGGATATTGTCTATGTAAAGACTTTTTGAAACGAGTAGTGAGAAATGAAAATAGTTCCCGATCGTGATGTAAACTTTCATAGTACGAATCTCCATCGTTTATTTGCTGAATGTGAGAAATCTGTTGAAGAGTGAGGGTCACATGACTGCCTGAAGAACTCATTGCTGAAATTTGCAGTTTTTATGTGAAAACCTTCGACTTTTGGTGCTGCATTGGTGAACTGTTGAGTCATGTCAAAAAGCAGTGACTACTTCAAAACAATAACTCGGTTTTCGAACATTTTTGCACAAATCTCTTAAACGGAACTTCAGTCTAAACGTTTCAGATTTGCTGCATTTGAAAAATCCTGATAAATCAATTCTGCAGAATCTTTTATCCAAACCTCCATTCTTCTGTATTTCAGAAATTGGATCGACGAGAATGAGAAATCGAGCTTTATGTGCCTAGAAACAATTTGATCCAAAATGCTGCTTTAGTTAAACTGTATTTCCGCAACACAATTTTAATAATTAGCAGTGTAATATTTTTGTTTTGCTTGTAAATTGGATCATCCAAACAAATCCTATTGCCATAACACCCCTAATATCTGAATAATGACCATTGACCAGCAGTTTTTTTTTTTTATTAGATTTCCATGTCCTTGTGTTCGATTTGGTGCTTAATCGATTTGTAAACCTTGCGGATATTGAGTTTAGAGATAGGGCTTTGACTGGCAGGTAGTTTCTGTACAATCTTGAGATTAAAGTAAATTTTGTTTTTATAATTTCAGGGAGCTCGTGGTGTAATCCATCCCACGACACCAAGCTGGTCACTTGCAGCTTCTACTCGTTAACCGGCTCTGAGGGCGATTGCAACGCAGATACCCACCCAAATCTAGTCTGGATGTTGAAGTGCCCGCACAACGATTTTATCCATGAAGATTGGGGTTCACCCCATGAAGGTGGCTTTGTCCACTCTCAGTCGCCCAGTGAGTTTGTCCACTCTCAATCACCAAGCGACTTTGTCCACTCTCAGTCGCCTAGCGACTTTGTCCACTCTCAGTCGCCCAGCGACTTTGTCCACTCTCAGTCGCCCAGCGACTTTATCCACTCTCAGTCGCCCAGCGACTATGTCCACTCTCAGTCGCCTAGCGACTATGTCCACTCTCAGTCGCCTTGTGACTTTGTCCACAATCAGTCACCCTGCGACTTTGGTCATTCTCAGTCGCCCTGCAACTTTGGTCATTCTCAGTCGCCCTGCAACTTTGTCCACTCTCAGTCGCCCGACATGCAAAAACTACAGGTTAACTCTGCAGAGTATGATGATGCCAAATATGCTGCACAGAGTAGCAATGATTTTTACTTTGAAAGCAACTCCAGTGACGATGAACTGATGGACCATTTCCGAAACACCCATCCGCCGAGTGGAAGTCCGGTAAAACATCTGCGGGCTAGAATGGCAAGCTTACCCGATTACAACTCAAGGCAACAATTCAACAGGAATGCCAATTTAACAGAAGATGAAGCTGACGAAGAGTCCGATGATGGTGCTTTAAGTAACGATGCTTGGAAAGTAGCTCCGCACTGTCTTTCTATATCTGGCGATTATGCATCGCAGGGTTGCGATGAAAGTGCCTGTATCGATGAACAAGGTCATCGCCGGCAACTGATAAATACTGCCGAGCTTCAAGGCAATACACAATTGCAATGTTATCCTTTTGCCTTTGATGGTAACAAACCAGGCAGTCCAATCAGAAACGTTATAGCGAGTATGCAGGAAAACGCGGGTGATAGTCGTAAAGGGAATACGCCTGCCGGCATTTTGCATTTTCGTGTTCAGCCCTTTGCTACTGATGGCGGTTCAAGTCTAGCACCTATGAAAATTAGGCCAATCTCCGGTCAAAGTCTGTGGGCAGGAAATCACAACGGGCCCGGCATGTGCACTCAACAGCTGTATCAAAACTATGCAAGGCAAGAGCAAGGCTTTGTTCGGCCGGCCACTCCTACGGCCAGTCTCTCAGATGGGTCGTCACCAGTCCTTAACAGCATGGCATTTCAGAAGCGAAAGAAACGAGTGCGTAATGCCTTTGATAAAAGAACTTTGAGATCACCACCTCCATTCTTAACATACCGATTAACAGCGTCACTCAACGTCTCTAACGCATCACTGATGAGCAGTTCGGAGGAAAACATTTCCCAGGCCTTGTGTTCGGAGAACCAAAAGACGATGCGTCCATCCAAGTTCTTGCGACAAGCCAAGACGAAGCTGCTGGCCGACACATATTTCAATACGGAGAACAACACCAACCAAACTCCCGGTGAAAATTCCATCCTGAAAAAGGCGCTAAACGGACAGAGCAAATCAAAAAAAGCGGTCCGTTGGGCAACAGACCTGCGCGAAGTGCGGTACTTTCAGTCTGAAAATTCCGCCAGCGAGTTCCAGCGAGGCATAGCCCATGTGCCTGCTCCTCTTAACCAAAATGATTGCGATCAACACGTCCTGCTTTTTCCATGGAATCAGGAAGATGATTCCTACCATAACTATACGAACTATGTTCGTTGATTTTATTTTGTTTTTTAAAAATGTACCAAAAATTGTTTGTACGAGTAACTGTATTTCGAGAACTGTGTTTGGCCTTTTTTGTCAGTATTTATTAAAAAGTGGACACTGCTCACTAAAGTCTAGATTGGTTATTTAATTTTACATTTCCTGCAACACACCGCCAACAATCTTCTGAGTTAACTAGCTTCCCATAGAATCGTCTTCAGCCACAAAATCTGTGACGCTCGCCTGAAACAGGAAAAAAATCTCTGATCACTACAACTGCACAACAGTGCTCTTACCTCAGTTTTTATGAATAAACACATGGCTTGACCAACAAATGTAAACAGCATTTATAGATTGGCCAATATCCTAATGTAAAGGCATTTGGGTCTCATTCAAATGTCTAGACTACCTACAGGATTGTTGCAAACCAAGGTCATTTAACAGTAAATACATATCTTGCTAGAGTAAAGCAGTACCTAAAAATCAAAAAATAAATCGCTCCCAACTTGGACAGAACAACATTAAAATTACCAGGTGAAAACTGGCTACACCCGAGTGGAGAACTACTGAAGTCTGTTACCAAGTAATCCCTTCCCTTCCCTTTGTAATACATGCAAAACTTGCCTTACTAACGCTCCACTACTTTTGCACTCGGACTTTCCTATTCACCGACCCCACGCCACCTAATATTTCGAGCAAGGAGGTGGGCGGGCAGGAAAACTAGAGAACCTTAATTCTACTGCGTTTAAGTATCTTACCCTGGTAGAATTACCACTTCGCCTTCACGAAGCCACCCTTGACTGTGTTACCAATGGACCAATAGGATAGAAAGATTTCAGGCAGGGTGGTGGGCGGGAGAATCTTGAATTGCCACTTAGCCTTGGTGAAGCCCCTCCTTGTCTGTGTTACCAATGGTGTAGAAAGATATCGAGCAGGGAGGCGGGTATATTTTTCAGACTTCGTCGTTCTCCCTTACCCTGGTAGAACTCATTTTACCTTCATGAAGTTGCCCATGCGTGTGTTACCAATGGGATAGAAACATTTCAAGCAGGGAATTGGGTGCGGAAACTTTTTCAAATATACTAAGTCATTCTCCACTCATTACTAAGTCATTCTCCACTCGGAGAACTTGAATTTTATTGCAGACAAGTACCTTACCCTGGTAAAATTGTTATTTCGCCTCCACTCGGAGAACTTGCATTTTATTGCAGACAAGTACCTTACCCTGGTAAAATTGTTATTTCGCCTTCATGAACCCTCCCCTCCTTGTCTGCATTACTAATGGGTATAGCTTAGGAAACTGCACTGCCTTCTGGAATCTTACAACGACTAAACCAAATGGCGGTGCGACTGTCTCCATTAGACTACCGCGACGCACTAAATGATCAAAGATCCCCAATATTTTGCTGCCGCTTAATCTGTATGCGGGTTCCATAGCAGGTCCTCCGCTTGTGGCAAGGGAAAGGGGCCAGTCCTGGCCATCTTCCCTTGCAACATGAACCAATCACGGGCCCTCCAGTCTGGTGTTACAATCATCACAGAGCCGCCTTCACTTTATCTCAAAAAATGTTGTGGAGACACTGAGGCATTAGATATGAAAATAGTCTCGACAAAGATCGCTAAAGGCGTTCACCATGATCGTACCTGGTTACCTGCCCATAGCGCTGTAGTAGGGTCATCGCAAACAGTTCTAATTGTCCCAAACACCCCAGACCAAAACTTTAAAAAATCGAACCTGTCGATAAACAATCGGGACAAACAGTGTAATTCCGTGTTCCACATGCCTGGTATTGAAACTGCTTCCATCACGTAATATAATTTCTGCCTCCGTCCAAGTCCACAGTTGCCGCACAAGCAAGAACCCGGTCCCAGAACCTAGTCCACCTCGGGGACTGAAAACGTGGTTGGGTATTCAACACAGCCACACACCCAGGAAAAAGTAATTGAGATGAGCCGCTCACTCCCCCAAAAAATTAAATCTTCATTTATTATCATCAGTACTTTACAATTACAATCATAGTTTAATATCCCCTGATGTAATTCTGGTCAGCAGTTTGAACAGCAATAAGGCTAAATCAATCACTCCTGGTAGTGGTGAACCTTTCAGATATCAACTACAAGAGCGTCTTCTCAACACACGGTTTGCTTCGTGTAGAAGGCCTAGTTGGCAAGTATGATCATTATGATAAATGCAGTTTCCAAACATTTTTGAATAATTCTACGCTAGTTTTAACTGAGTCTGAACGTTTTTGTGGGCTGCCAATGAAGTATTACATTAATACAGTTTACTTAATACCTGGAAAAAACGGCTTCGCCGTTTAGAAAAAAAGCATTAGAGCTCGTATCCCCATACTCACAGCTGTGAAGGTACACAAATAAAAACTAATTAGAGTTCACTCGAACGCAATGAACTACAATTTGAACTTCAATTCCAGGGAACAAGGAATGGCTTTATTCATTGGTTATGTCTGATGTCTGTCTGTACGTGTTATAGATTTTCGTTGTTTCATGTGAGTGTGTATGTTGTATTTTGTGTGCATATTTTATTTGTGTGAAGTATCCAACCGTTTTCTTTGTTTGATTAGCGATGTACATGAATACGTGTGTATGGAGACTGGCATGTCACAATTCTTGTTCCCATTGGTGTTCGATGCGTTCGAGTTACCTCTAATCCGTTTTTATTCGTGTACTTTCACAGCTGTGAGTATGGGGATACACGGTCTAATGCTTTTTTTTCTAAACGGCGAAGTTTTTGTTCAGTTAATTTGTTGGCTTTTTTTCGCTTCCATTTTATTGTAATTGCTACGGTCTGGTCTGTCATGTGTTAGTGTCCACTGTACACCCAATTTTGTTTGCGAAAAAACGAAACATTAGAAATGCGTATTTCTGTTCAGGTACTGCCCAAGCTTTACCCACGTTTGTTTTTTGATGGCAACATACTAGTGTATGTCTAGAGTTAGCATGGGTCAGCTGGTGGGTAGTTGATGCATGGGTCAGCTGATGGGTAGTTGATGCATGGGTCAGCTGATGGGTAGTTGATACTGCATTGTTGCAAGTAGATGCAGTATTATGGCAAACAATCACGGAAACAATTCAACTAGCTTCTGGAGGCCTGCATAGTAGAAGTAAATAAATCATCCAGTCATGTCGGCCGTCCAATTTTGAGGCCTTCTCAAAATAAATAGACTTTGCACCATGCAGTTTAAAACTGAAAGATTAAAGCGAAAACCAAGACCATTTCATTTTGGTTCTCAACAACCATTGAATATATTTAACGGAGCCGCAGCCCGAAGTTACCATGACAATGTTACTTCCCCGTGCCCGAGCATTGTTGCATCTTGTTGAGTAAGCTACATGCAGCATTGCATTCTGGGCCCCGCCTGTCCAATTTTCTGAAATTCTCATGCGCAAACGAACTCTAATATACACTAGGGACTTGAAAACCATGGTTTAGACCTTTCTTTGGCAAAATGGAGTCCCCCCCCCCCATCCCATCAAGTGCCCTTCATTATGGCTATACCCAAAAAATACATTTCTGAACCTCAAAAAAGACACTATCAGCAGTCAAAATATTTAAAAGCAGCTCAGCTTCTGCCCTCCCCCCTCGATGCAACTTTTAGACAACAAAAAAAAAGAAATTTCAAATAATTTCTTGTCACTACATAACGTTGTTTGCAGTGTTTTAACCGATTTAATCTATATACATACATTTTAAAATCAACATACATTTTTTAGCAAGTTAACAACGATTTTTATATTTTTTTATATTTTATGTTTAGCCTCATTATTTAAACATTCCCTTGTTTGCACCTTGGCCATCCTTCCCCTGAATTACCTACACGTGTGGCGATGCCATCGGGGACCAACGTGTCCCTGGCAGGTCTAACCTTGGTGGTATGGCATTCGTGTCCCCAACCCCACCTCCGTCTATTCCACATTCCCGGCCATTGTTTTATTTTATTTATTTTTTCATTTTATCTTATTGTTGAAATTCAATATAACTATAATTTCTTATCTTTTAAAGACGTTAATTTTACAGAAAATAATGATATAATTGTGGCTGGCTGTTAGTGATCCCCCGGTCCTTGCCAGACCCATTGCTTCTGCGACAAACTTTGATTTATTACTATTATTATTATTTTAATTCTTTCCCTAAAAAGAACAACCATTTGCCAAAAAAAGGCAAAATGAGTTAAACTGCTAACAACGGCATGTGGCGACAAGAAATGACACTAAAATACCTAAATTTCATATTCCTTCTTTTTCTTGTATAAGATGCTAAATGCAAAGAAGTTAATTATTTTTTCTAGATTTACGAGAGTTACAAAAGGTTATTTTCATGTACCTTTAATCTACATTTTCTAATTGGAGGTCTGAATAAGCTTGCAATCTTGGCCATCCACCACATGCTGTAGCGTGTCCAAATAGTATCTTTTACGTACGCATACTCATTCAAGCCTTAACAGATTGACAATTTAATTCTAATCAACCCATTTGGTATCTGTACCGAGAAAATCGGGGACTCAAACCCCACTGATCCATTTGGAACCCATCCAACTACGCCTTGTACCAACAACTCCTTAACTTTGGTGTGATCCGTTTATCATCATCTACCGCGGACGGTGTCACCAATACTTTGCTCACCGAGGGTGAACACCACAAGCCGATTCAACACTGTTAGCATCTCTAATACCCTCGAGGATGCCGAACATGGCTAACTTACAGGCCCGGACTGACTTAATTCTTATGACCGGGCACATAACATTGTGGCCCACCAAATTTAAAAAAATTGGCTCACCGAATTAGTTTTTCCATAAATTTACAGGCACCCCCACCCCACTCCCCCTTTGCAGCATTCAGTTGAATCGGTCATTACAAGATTCAACACATGAGGATTGCAATGGACAAATAAAAAAACAAATAAAAAAAGAGGGGGTGCTGGCCCACCGGGAGATCGCACTCGAGCCCCCCTACCCAGTCCGGGCCTGCTAACCAAACCTCCAGCTCTCCAACCGTCTGCCATCACGGACACTTCACAAGGTTCCCGTCTTCCACGAGCTTCTGTAAAGCTACTAACTACAACCACACTGCATCATGTGACCAACTACCAATTTTTACACATACCATCTCCTGGCACAATGTGCCTCCAACATCACATACAGGAAGTTCACGCCATACCAAACAAACTTGTCACCATTTTGCCCTCCCGGCATGTTCAACCTAATATTCAAATCCTTCCAAAGTTTACAATCCATGTAACTGCCTGCCAGTTCCATCCGCACGCGACGCTAAGTGCTTAACCAAGCCACACAGTTCAACATCGCCTCGCTAGCCGCCACCTTGCCACAGCTGGACCAATACTGCAGCCTCTACCTAGCCCCAACTACCGAATGTACGAAAAAAGACTATTCCTGTAATAAAACTGCAACCACGCAACAGCATTGCTTTGCCAAATCGGATCGGAAGTATAAAGGTTATGTCGTCTTAGAGTGGGAGGTGGGGAGGGGAGGCGAAAGTAGAAACGGAACTACGCAGTGTGGTAGGGAAGCGGTCCCATTGGTAACACAAACGAGGATGGTTTCATGAAGAAGCAGCTTAACACTTCACCACCTTTCTACGTGGGCAATGTTAAATAAATTGTACGAAAGATGAGGGTGAAGCGACTGCTGCAGACTGGAAGCAGATGGTTGTGCTGGATGTGGAAGTGCGTGAAAAGGTAGGAAATTCCTAATGTTATTGAATGCACCATGCTGGAAATTATTTGTATTGTTGAGATTAGCTAATCTTCTTCAGTACACAATAAACACATATGTAAAAATACTCCAGATTTTCAGGCAAAACTATTTTCTATCCCAGTCAGCAGACATCTTGGGTTTTGACATCATCAATATGTTCACCAGCATTCCTTAGAGACTCATGTACCAAATAATAGTAAAAAAGCATAAAACCAGGCTAAACCAAGTTCCCTCGTCTCAGAAGTAACAGAGCAAAGGCCATGGGCAAGATATTGGGTCCAGTAAAGTCAGGATACGATGAACGAAGGCCAAAAATGATAGCAGGGCCAAACGAAGGGTCTTCATCAGGGCGAAGGATTGCCGAATGAAGGCTGCCTTCGGGGTGAAGGGTGCGCGGATGAAGAACTTTCAAGCGAAGGGCCAAAGAAGGTGCATCTTGCAGGCGAAGGTCTTCAGTCGGCGAAGGGTTTTGAAGTGGGAAGCAGCGGGCCATGTTGAGGAAAAAAGAAGACCTGGAGGAAAAAGTCCAAGAGGAGGAAAACAGGATTCGAAGACTTTGAGGAAAAAAGATGGCAGACTATCGCTGCAACACCATTTACGAAGGGTCTGTGCTGACGTATACGCAGATGGGAAACGAAGCTGGGTGGATCCTAAGAGTTTTCAGCATTGCAGGAGCAGATGCAAAAGAAACCCAACTAGAAACCTAACATGGTTCATTTTACTTTCGTAAGTAAACATCAAACCTCGAGATATTAGGCCGATGTTTTTCCAACATCGGAATAGACAGATCGGTAATTAGAGAAAAGTGCAGCTAAAACCAGCAATCAAATCCTATAGTAATTACCTCAAATGTTTCCATTACGTGTTCGCAAACTGCCTGTAGATCTTGGAAGCCCTTTTTCAATGCTTCAGTAGCTGGAATGCCTGCAGAATAAAATAGGCCACTGACAAAGTTCTCAACTTTTACATGCAAAATATAATCTCTTTACTGTCTTGGATGTACATCTCCTAAAGTTTATTTTTCGGGCCTACTTTCCCAATGTTTTGTTCTAAGATGTGCTTTCCTTTGTTCCAATACTGTAATGATCGGGCAAACGTCCATCTTCGGATAAACGCTCACTACTGGTTTTTTTTATTTATTTATAGTACTATAAGCAAGGTTTACATTCACGTAAATTGTCCCTAATCACCTAATTTTAACGGCTGAAGGAAATAATTCTTTGAAAGATCGGCAACCGCCGTTTACAGTGGCTTATTGTCAACATCACGAAGAATCAAGAAGAATACACAATACCCCCTTCAAGAAATTTCACCAGTTCAGCAACAACCAGCAAAAGTTCCCAAATTAAATTTTCGGTGAAAACTTGAGGCCGATCACCTTCACCAAAATGCAACGAAGCACAAATTTAAACACGAACGTTACGTGGTTGTGGCTACTTTTGAGCAGACGACGTGTCAGTGAGAGAACCACTGATCTATATACGTTTACGCACTGAAGCCTCACTGCTTGTCAAGCTTGGCTTTCACATCAAAACCTACTGATTGTTCCATTAACAAGTGGGAGGCACCAGTCAGGTTCATGAGTGGAATCTTCTTGCCCTTGAAACGAAGAATGGCCAAACAGGGCATCTAAGGGCCCTTGAATCTCTGGCTATTCTTTGTTTCAAGGGCAAGAAGATTCCACTCATGAACCTGACTGGTTCCTCCCATGTGCTAATGGAACAATCATAGAGGTTCTGATGTGAACGCCAAGCTTGACAAGCAGTGGGGCTTCAGTGCGTAAATGTATATGGATCAGTGGTTCCTGCCTTACATGCCACAAAAGTAGCCACAACCATGTAACGTTTGTGTTTAAATTTGTGCTTGGTTGCATTCTGATGAAGGTGAACGGTCTCAAGTTTTCACCGAAAATTTAATGAGGGAACTTTTGGTGGTTCTTGCTGAACCGGTGAAATTTCCTGAAGGTGGTAGGCCTATTGTGTTATTCGTCTTGAATCTTGGAAATAATTCTTCAATTAAGTAAGGACGAGATCACCAAAATTCAAGGCTGCGTTAACACTGGTACTGGGAATGGAAAGGATCAGTATCAAACAGTCGGTAAATATTTCATTTTTTTAAATTTATCACAAAAATGACTGATTTTGACTCCTGACTCGTTTGCTCCATTCTCTTGTGAGCTTTCTATTGGTGCTAACTTTAAAACGATACCTTAAGTTGTGCCCAAGGCACTTACCAAAAACAATTTTACAAAATAGGTACTTTGGAGCAATGAAGTGACAATAGCG
>JAHWFP010190076.1:0-22952 GCA_023313725.1 Lithobius niger | reverse complement strand
GACGTTTTATTTTATTTTTACATTGAAAAAAGACGTGTTCAAACAACTAAACACTGACTGAATCGTTCCTGTTGTTCGTATGTTGAAAAGCAATTAACGATACAAAGTTAAGTCGAACAAGAATGGTGTGTTCTGTCTTCACTGACACTTTTTGGATCGGAGCTTTACGGAATGACTCATGGGGTTTCTTTATAATAACATCATACCAAAACTATGTACAGAATTTGACGACATTTTGTATGCTGATCAAGTACAACTCAGAGAGGGAATGAGTTTTTTTTTTCATATTGAAAATCGGGTATATTTTGGACCGGAAATTAAGGAAAATCTATTGGAAATTATTCAAAAACCAATTGTTATAAACCGTTTTCGGTGTGAGCATTGTCGTTCTTGTTTGTGTTCAGGAACCCAAACTGGGTTATGTGCCCCACAATAATAAGAGGGACAATTTCACAGTGAATAATCCATTTTACAAATAAACAAAGAATGGAACAATTTTCATGATCACTAATTCCGGTTCAAATCAGGTTCACGAGAAACATGCATCCGCATTATCGATCAAGGAGAAAAATTGTTTTGTAGTTGACATTAAAACTGAAACGATCCGGCGAAAAATTGTACAGGATTCAGTACAAACGTGAAAAGGGATGGGAGAGGAAGGAGGGGAGGGAATGAAAAAGGAAGGGAGTGAGGGGGAAGGAGGGACGGAGTGGGGGAAGGGAGGCAAGAAGAGGAAGGAGGGAAAATAACGTAGATGCAGCTCCCCTTCCCCTCCCCAGAAATCACGCTCTGCTCCAGCCGGTATGTCAACGTGTCATGGTGGTGGTCCTACTTATGCTAGTAATGTTGGAAATTTTTGTATAGAATAACGTTTTTGTATTTTTACAGCTGATACCATTTTTATGTCTATTTTTTTCTTCTTTTAGGATGATTCTGTATAAAAATGGTATCAGCTGTAAAAATACAAAAACGTTGAGTTTGCATGGCTTCGATCGACACAAGTCGTATTTGTCTCGGCCTCGTCTCGATAAAGCCGCGAAAAAAAACATTGGTTCTCAGAAGGGCCTGCGTCAATAATTACGGGCGCATCCATCCTTTTTACTGTTCAATAAATAAATAAAAATAGCGCACGCATCAAATCGCGAAAAATGTAGGCTACCTTTTTTTTTTCACTTTTCTTTCGGTTTTAAGCGTGCCATTCTGTAGCCTGTTTTCCACACTACGCTAGCTGCAGACAGAAGAAAGGCTACTGTTCAGGAAAAAAATGCCCAGCCATAATACCATCTCTATTTGTCAACTTTGCTAATTCAGCAAGTTCCGTGTTAACATTCTTGATTTCAGTTGCACACCATTATAGGATACTCTAATTGACTTTTAAGAATGCAAGGAAAACAACATCTCTTACAGTTTAATAAACACGAAAATACTAAAACGAACTAATGCTGTGATTCTGAATCTCTTCCATTTTCTTTAGTATCACTTGGATCAACAGTCCACACATTAAAACCTTGGTCATGTTTCACGCCTGCGAAAAACCACGGTTAAAGTATGCACTTTTCACAATATTTTATCACATTCTGTATGGAAGCTCTACAAACGAAAAAAAATTCCACGCCCCACCCCCCTCAAAAAAAATTCGGTGCATCGCACCAGACTCTAAAAAGGTTAAAAAACTAAATTAAAAAGCCGCTCATCCGCATCAACTTTTGAGAACCACAGTATTTATTTTTCGCGGCCTCAAGTCGTGGCTTTTTTTCATTTTTGTACTGAATCTTCGACAATATTTTTCCTTAATGGACAGTTGTCGTATTTACCTAGCCAGTGATCCATCGCTCCTCCCTCCTTTTTTTTATTTTTGTACTGAAGTTGTCTTCCCCCTCCCTCCCTTACTTTTTTTTCATTTTCGAACTGATTTGTTTTACCAATTCCTGCTCCCTCCCTCCTTCCCGCTTCCTGCTCCCTCCTCCTGCCTCCCTCCCTCCTTTCCCCTTCCTGCTCCCTCCCTCCATTCCCCTTCCTGCACCCTCCTCCTTCCCCCTTCTGCATCCCTCCCTCCTTCCCCCTTCTTGCTCCCTCCTCCTTCCCCCCTTCCTGTTTGCCTCCCTCCTTCCTTTTTCCTCCCTTTTTTTCATTCCCTTCCCTCTTTTCCGCCTTCTTTCCTATCTTTTCCTTTTTGTACTGAAACGTCGACAGTTTTTTTTTCCGGATTCTTTCACCTTTAATTTCATCTACAAAATAATTTTTTGTTGATTGATAATGTGGTTGCATGTTTCTCGTGAACCTGAATTGTTGATCCTCAAAACTGTGTTTTTTTTTTTTTTTTTTTTTTTTTGTACACCACATGATACAATGTGAAATCCACGCTATTACAACTAACGCATACTAAAACCAGCTTTAACAATGTTTTTTCCAATTTGGTTTCTAACAATTGGTTGCTAACAATTTTCGATAGATTTTCCTTAATTTCCGGCCAAAAATACACCTGATTTTCGGTGTGATTAAACAGAAACTCTCTCCGAGTTATACTTGGTTAGCATACAAAATTTCATCACATTCGGTTCAGTAGTTTTGGCGTGATGTTATTACAAAGAAACCACAATGAGGCAGTGCATAAAGAGCTACGGTCGCTTCGCTCGCTCCGATCCAATTTGGAAGACACCTGATGACACCAGTTTCCTTCACCATCCATTAAATGTTAGACAAAACCAACAGGTAAATTGAACCATCGTTAATGGAAAGACGCTATTGTGAGTAAAAAAGAGCACAGCATCAAACGATATCATGCTTCTTTCTTTTTTAACCTCAAGTCATCAAATTCCTTTTTTCTTCTCAAGTGTCTTGCTTTTTTGCTTGACGAGCGTGGTGCTCCGTCGTTCGGCAAAAGCTCCCCCCCGCTCAAGAACAGTTAGACTTTTCTGCCCACCAGACGTGTGAGAAGAAAACATCCCACGTTGTAAAATTAGCTTGCAGGCGCGGTGAAATTGGATAAAACGTTGTCTATGTAAGGAAAACCACGTCAAACCACAATTTTTGTACTAACCGACGATACTCTTCATCCTAACACTATTTCGCATCATAAAAGTCCGTCGGAAGTGTGTTTAAAGGTCTCAAATAAATTGCTGAAAAGTCTTATCTAAAACAAAACTCACAAGGGTGAAGGAACCCACTAAGTTTCAGCCAATCAAAGTAGTGATATCTGAGCCAAAAAGGCAGCCACCAAGTTACTACATTAGTTGCCAAGCTAATCCCACCGAGTATTAGATCAAAGGTTAAATCAAAAACCTGACCATTGCTACTATCGCAATGGTTTTGATTTAACGTGTGAAGTAATAGTCGGTGGGATTAGCTTGACAACTAATGTAGTAACTTGGTGGCAGCCTTTTTGGCGCTGATATCACTACTTTGATTGGCTGAAACTTGGCGGGTTCTTTCACCCTTGTGGGTTTTGTTTTAGATATCACTTCTTTTGTAGTTTTTTTTTGGTGGCATCTTATTTTAGCCACTGCCCAGTTATCTACTATCTGGCCAAGTTTGGTAAAAAAATATTGAATATGAACGGAATTTTTTTATAGTTTTGCTGCAGCGAAGACTTCGATCATATAAATTAAAGCGTTTCCTGATTTGGGTTTCAAAGGGTTTAACGAGCGTTCCTGATTTGCATTCAACCATCAACAATAAGTAGCGCGGACTGCGAATTTATTAAAAGCTTCATGGCCCGAAGCATGCGCCCTACTTCAAACAAGGATTGGTTCCATTTTATCGACAATGAAGTGTTGCCGATTATTTCTGGCAGTCCGTTTGCATTGTTACTAGTAACAAGTAATGCTTATTTTGATCACCGGTGGCGTTTTTCCAAAACACGAAAAAAAAGGCACATATTGGAGTTAAAAGAGTTGTGAATACCAAATTTCATTCGTATCTGTCGCATAATTTATTTTATATGAGCGGAATTAGTAGTCAGTAGTCAGTAGTATATAGTAGTCAGCTAAAATCAACGATTTTTTATGACATTGATACCGTTTATGCACTTGATTGAAATACAACTATTGCTTGTCAAGGCACAAAGACTGCCCATTTTCAACAATTTTCAAGCTGTTTCGCCGCATAGATATTTATCCTCGCCATCGTGAAATATGCTCAGCTCTGGTTTTTGTTAAAGTACCAAAGCTAGTGGCCTACCTTTCCTTATGGATAAGGAGGCTGAGGCTTGGAGGTTAAATAAGCCATCCATGCTTTTGACTTTGGCTGACTGCTTCTTCCAGGCAAATTCTAATAAACTGGAAGCCTATCGTGCTTCGTATCTTTACCCTAGACTCTTTGAAACTATCCTTCCAAATTTTAGAAGTTACGCTTTTGGCAAACATAAAAATGGCATCCTTGCTATGATAAGAATGGATTCTCTTCCAATTAATGGTACAACCTGGAGAAAGCAAGCCCGCCTTCCTTTGAAGTGTGAACTTTGTAATTTGAATTGTGATGAAGACGTACATCATATTCTTTTTGAATGTCCAATGTATTGCCATTGTAGGGATGCTGAATTGTTAAATTGGAAAAGCCTGTCTCTGGAAATCTTATTAGGAAATAATTTTATGGTAAAAAAGGTTCTTACCTCAACTGTAACAATTCTTAAGACCCGCAACTTTCTTCTAAATTTGGACTGAATTTTTATTATACTTTCCACCTGGCATTGAAAACATGTGAGTTTGATTGTTTGTGAGTATTGGTTATTTACCTAATGTACACACCCACCAGTTGCTCCCCCCTTGCTAAAAGCTTCTGCTGTTTTTTTGCAATAAACTGAATTGAATAGTGGCCATTTAACAACAGTGCAAGAATTAAACAATGGAGTGTGACAATTCTTGAACTTGGCGGACGGACCACTGGCGTGGTCCTTGAAAACGGTACTTAACAGCCATGCTTAAGTGGCGGCCATGTTTCGGAAAGCAGGCGTAGCAAGAAGACGTGCTTTGCAGCACAATAAAACTTAACGGAAATTTTTCTTTCGCGGTCAATCAATGTTCCAAATGATCTAAGCAAACCTTACCTATAACTGACAATAACAACTACACTGTCTTACATCTTTTCAACAATTTGTTATTGTTAGTTAGGTTAGGTTAGATAATTTGGAACATTAATTCTCCACGAAAGAAAGATTTCCATTTAAGTTTTATTTTGCTGCAAATCATGTTTTCTTGTTACGCCTACGTCCCGAAACATGGCTGCCACTTTAGCATGGCTATGGTAGTAGCGTGCGCATACCGCCGAGATAACTTTTAGCAGAAGGGCAAGGTAAGTTTTAGTGGACATTTCTCTGAAGATTTTTTTTTTACGAAAAGGGCAGGGGCAATCTCCCCCCCCCCCCCCACCCCTTTTCTCCAGATAATTACCAAAAGTTGTCCCACCGGACGAAGTTCCACAAGGCAATGGTAATGCACACACATTTTAATTTTCGGCCCGACATTTTTCAAGTCTTGATCACTTAAAATACAAACGATACATCAATACACATTAAAAAAAAATGAGATGAATGAATTCTTGAGCAAATAAGCTATACTTAACAATAAAAACCGTAAAACCTGAAAATGACACAAAGTTGATGTATAGCTGTTTACAGCAATATCGCCATCTTGGAATGACGTCACCAAACACTGTAAAACATTCACTGTCACGCAAGAGGGGTGGATTCACGGAGTAACAGTTTCTGACAAGGAGGGGGTCGGTAAAATTCGGAAGTCACAGACCTATTGGAATAGCTACCAAAACGACGGTAAAAAAAAAACCACCGAATTTTCCCAAATTGCCATCCTCTTCACGGTAACGAAGAATGAGTGGGTTCAACGTTTGTGACATTTCCTGGGGGAGGGGATTGCAACGTTTGTGACATAGTGTGACGGGGGAAGGGAGCCAGAACAGGGCAAAGCTCGTATGATGTCATTTGCGTATGGCCACCATCGCTTTGCATACAAAAATGAGGGTGGCGCCATCCAGTAGGATGTAAATACATGGATTGGCCCTTAATGAGAGCCGCAAATTACGAGAGACCAACTCATCCTATTCTATATACTCATGATTGTGTTCATAGCCTTGTCATTTATTGATTGTATTGGTGTATGCTTCTAGCATTAGTCTTGATATTTTCAATTTTTTTTCAGCATACAGCATGTGAGTCCCGCTAACATGTATGACGTGTTTGGTTGCTTTTCCATGTTTGGTGATTGCGTATGACATGTCATCTCTTGCTAACATCGCTTGCCATTATCTCTCTTGGTCATCTTATTAGCAGTGCTCAATTACTTGGTGAGAGCGAGGTAAACTACGGTTCGATCATCCGATTATGGACCCAACCCTGCTTAATTCTAGGAAAGAAAAGCAATTGGCCGTAAATGACAGATGTAAGGGCGCTTTTACGCAAAAAGGCCTTCTCGCTCGCCGAATGCTATTTGCTAGTCAACCGTTATTTATTTATGATTAGTTTCCCGTTGCTACTAAATGAATGCGGTAATAGATAACAAATTGTATGTATTATAAATAACAACACGGATAAAGAACAAAGTGCTACTGTAATTTTAAACATTGCTACAAGATTGTTGTCACTTCACACTGTTTCCAAAATTTGCTATTCTCCCTCAAGTACAGCTTCTAGCAATGATCAAACGTCGGTAGAATAAATAGCTTCTCGCAGAGAGAATTCAAAATCCAACATGGCGTCCATTTCGTGGCTATTGAATCGAAGACAAACCATCGAATGCCGGCATACAAAAAAAATTCCATCGTCTTTTACTGCAGAAAAAATTGTTTTCCTGTTGTCATAAATCGACGCTCAAATGTTGCAACCATTGTACGCCGTGTCTCGATGCACAAGGAGAAGGTTTGCGTCTGCGTCGTTGCCAAGGTTGCTATAACGCATAGACAGCTCGAAAGCCGCATACTCCGGTACAGGGAAGAAGCAGCCATCAGATTTAGTATTGATCAAGTAAAAACTAGTGAGCGAGAAAACTGTCGTTGCATAAACGAGCCCTAAACAAGGCTTGCAAACTAGCCAACTTGGAGGCAGTCGTTCAACGCCAAGGCCGACGGGCGAGCCAAAATAATTCACGTGTTGTCGTGATATTTCGTAAATAGAAAGCGGGGCTACTATTTACTTTGCAAATGGTTTCTAATGGATGTGGTCAGGCACGCTGCTAATTCACCCCCCCCCACCATATTGCCCCCCCGGGGGGGGGGGGGGAGGTGAAAAATATAACTTTACAAAGTCAGAACAACATACAGCAAGCTACAGTTAGGTCAAAACAAATTTAATACGCAGATTATAGTAAAATAATTGCGGAACACAAAATTAACCAACTTTTGGACACCGAAGAATGACAAGTGAGCAGTAATGACTTCAAAAATAATCGCAGGTCATCGCTAATATCAAAACCGAATCTGGGAATCTGAACATGGCTACCGTACCCGCATCGCTTGACACTGGGGGCTCGCTCTTAATTTGTATTAGTATTAAAAAAAAAACCGCTTAAGTGTATAAAATACGGATGTAAGCCTTAAAAAACTTAAAGATCTAAATGAAAAGACACAAGAAAAAGATATGTAAGCCAGCAGCGTCGCACTAAAACGTGTAAACGAATCTCCCGCTCACATTAAACAAGAGGAGTACACGTATTAGTACGCTGCAACTGGCTTACATGCGTTTTTCTTGTATCTGTTCATACAGACCATTAAGATTTTTTTTATTTTTTGGAGATATTTCAGATAAATTGAGCAACTAGAATATTGATATAATTGTGATGAGAATGAGATAATATAGCTGAACACTTTTTGAGATAAATCAGTCGCAATAAGATGGCGTTCTAAAGGCCCTGGTTCTTGTTAATTAGAAAACACAAGCGGCTACAGCGACTACCTAGTCGCATCCAGTCTTCTGTACAGTTCTACCAATAGTGAGGCACACTTCTCTATAACGCATTGCAACAGCTATCTCTATTATATAGTCTAAAAGCAGTAACTATCAGAATTGGCCGTTAAAAATGTGTTAGCTTTTAAGCTTATTTTACATTTTAGGCGTAATTGTCAGCGTTTAGGCCTAATTTACAACTTTAATTTCGTAAGTAGCAACTAACGGAGATTTGGATTGTATACAGTAAGCCTATTCATTCATGCAACAATGCGACAAGACTCTTTTAAACGAAGCTAAAATGTTTTTGTTTTTACGGCTGCGTTAACACAAATCCTCAAGATTTCAGTTCGGCGATGAAATGTTATTATTTAATTTAGTTACGTCGAAGAAGTCTATTAGCTATAAGGAGGTAACGATGTTTTAATTTGTCATGTTATTTAACTAACTTCTCAAACTGAATGTAACGTTGTAAACAGTGGTCGTCTCTATCTGGTACCGTTGCGAAGTTGAAAAAAGCGACGGACGGACGGACAAAGTCGTTGCAATAGTCTTCCCAGAAGACTACAAAACGAACTCGTTTGATGTTTAAGGTAAAGTTTAACTGATCCGAACTCAAAACAGCAGAGGAACACAAATTAACTTTCCTGTAAGGTTTCAAATACTGCAGTGTTGCTGTACTGTTTAATCCACGTGAAACCTTACTGCTGTATGCAAATATTTTTACCATTTTTACTTTTGCACACGATACATTAGCTAATGATTGGTGCATTCAATTGGCTAAATGAAAAATGGAAAACTGGAAAATGATTAAAAAACGAATCGTCTTTGTGTGCTTAGCACAGCTCTACGGGTAATTCAGGGTTCGTGCGAGTCCTGGAAAACCTGAATATGCCCTGGAAAATAATAATGAAATTCCATACCTGGAAAAATGCCTAAAAATTGTGAAAAATGATATGAGAGTGATGAACGGAAAGTAGACGACGTGACTGAAGAACACTGAAAAAAAAATTTAGCCAAGAAAGTAGTCGAGTAGTAACCTTACATTCTTTTTCTTTTGTTTGGGCAAGAAAAGTTTTGAAATGTGGGCTCTGGCTTTAATTGTATTTACGTGCATAATACTACAGTAAGGTTTCACTTGGTTCGTTCAGTAGTACTTTAGCTATCAAGCTGGGTCACAACTCAATCGTTCACCCGGTATAAATCACGAATTCGTTTCAGGAGCGTTGCCTTTTCATTAAGACCTTACTTACAGAACATTGAATTCTAGAGAAAAGTCGTCACTTTTTATTTACAATCTTTAACTTTAACTGAGTTGAGTTTATTTTCAATGCAAGATACCAGATCAGTCATGGAGGTGACATACCACACACCACATTGCAAGTGCTAAATGCTCGCCTGTCGGTCTAACACAGACTTAAATGTAAAACAAAGAAAGAAGATAAAAACCTGAGAAAAAAATTCTAACATTCAAAAAACAGAATTACTTGCGCGACATCATTTTAAAAATGTCCGTAATTATAACTAGGGCGTCATCAGGTTACACCATCGACAAAATGGAGCGAAGCGAAGAGCCTAAACAAACAAACTAACAAACCACCAAACAAACAAACCAACCAAGCAAAAACAATTACAAACAAACAAACCGACAACCAACCAAACAAACGAATGATACACTGGCCACAGGGCACAGGAAGTTGTTTGAGAGTGTATTGAAGACTGCGTTGTGGCTCATCTTTTCAGTTGCTTTTCGCATCGTATTTCTTTGTCTACAGTGTTGCCAGATAGGAAGTATTCAAGTACGGTTTGTCTGGGAAAACAACCACAACAAGTCAGGATGCCAAAAAATCAGAAGATTCTCACCAATACACTAATTTCACAATTTTGATGGTATAAAGCACTAAATTTTGACTTTGAAGACGGACTTTTTTTTGTGTGAAACCAAATTTAAATAAAAACCTTTCGTTTTTTAACTTAAAAAAAAATGTTTAAAACGATGCTGGCATGCAGCGACGTCTGGTATCGACATCGCTAATGTAGCGTAGCGTTACTGTAAGTAACATGAGGATGTCCGATTCTGCTGTACGTGGCGCCACTATAGTCATACACTTCAACACTTACCAGCAGCGCAGTCTGTGCAGATGCAAAACAACGTCACAAACCAAAATTTCTAATACATACAAATAATTGCAGGTCAGTTAAAAGTCTGGAGATTTTAGGAAATTTTAAGCAAAAGTCTGGATGTCTGGGACAATGTAAAAAAGTCTGGAGAAATCCAGACATGTCCGATTTAAATCCCCGCAGGTCCGATTTACATTTTTTTTACAATGGGTGTACCGCCATCAATGTGCAAAATCGGGTTAAAATTTATGCAGTCGTTATTGCGTAATGTTTCAATTAAAACCAACAAACAACAAATCAAGAAACCATCACTGCCACTGTTGACATAATGGAGTAGGCTCTGCTTTCTTTGCTATTTGGCTGGGTTTCCCGCTTTCCTCTTCCAAACATTAATTTACAAATTCAGAATGTTCAAACATTCTGTGAAACGAGCATGTGCTGTTGTTGTAATCCACCTAAAACCAAAACTGTATAAGGAAACCACCAAGTTTCCAAAAGGGTTCTTAATTTGAAAGTAGTGATATCATTCAACCCAGGAAAGGATGCTAAGGTCGCCAGCTACTTAGCTAGACACATAATTATTAAAATCAAATTGGTTTAAAATAATATTGCATATGCTAAAATCATTTAAAAACACAAAACCCCCAGTAAAATTAAAGATACCTGCATCCATGTTGGCGTTCCTGTGTGACTCGGTTTTGCGACAATAGTTCAAACGTATGTAAATGTTGCCAACACATTCATTTTCTTGTTTTTTCTTTCGTGCGAGATGATCTTGCGACATTAACTCTAACCTGTGGAATTGTTGTGAACACTATTCTCAACAGATCGCACGACATACTGGAAGGATGTATGTCCCTTTAACATTTTGCATTGTTCTTTCTAAACAATAACAGACAGCTGCTAGGGGTTAACACCATTGGAAAGCTGGTGAAAACACCTTCAAAATCATGTATTCAAATATCAAAATCAGTCGACGATAAGCAAAAATAGCTTCAATTTGGTTTATGACCAATTTTCTGAAAACTGCTTATGACCTCATAGTTTGATCGGGAAACTTTGACCTGTCAAAATAAACTTTGCATGAAAAAACTATGACGTCATGGCAACCATGGCTTTTGGCTTTTGGCATGTCAATCTTGGCTTATGGCCCATTTTGGACGCCTTCATTATTCCTCAACGACATGTCCGATTCAGAGTTTCTTTTTTTACAAACCATCTCTATAGGTGCACCACTATCAATGTCCAAAATCTGGTTTAAATTGATGCAGTGGTTATTTCGTGATGCGGTCACAAAGGTCGCATTTGAGTGTATTCAAATAGGAGCTCCGCTCCAAAAAACATTATGAAAAAATTACAAAGATAAGAGGGAATAAAATATGAATTATCCATTGAAAAAATAATAGCAGTCATACTTTGTCGAAACAACGCAACAGTTTTTAGATATGAACTCACAATATTGAACATATTTGCCAAGTACGTTGGATTTTGATCAAGTAACCACTTAAACATACTGTAGTACATTTTCTGAATAGCCAAGGTAGGCATTACGAGGCAATTTTAATAAAAACGGTTGTCAGTAAATACCATATTACTCAATAGTTAATAATAGAAAATATTTTTTTTAATAATATATACATATAAATAAAATGTGTAATAAATGTATAGATAAATAAAAACGTATGTAAAAAAAAAGTACCATACTCACTCAAATTGACATGCAAGTTCAGTATAGGTATTTGCGTAATCATTCAAATTATGTTTGAAAACGTTTACAGAAATAACGCTCTGATCAGTAGTTTAAAACGTTATAAAATAAACCGTTTTTGGGTTACTTTTTTTTATGTCCGCCATTTGGGGTTTCATGAAACTTGAGTGAGACCTTTCTTGAAGTTTAAAGGTACATTCCTCCGTGTTAGCTTTCGTGTATGACTCAGTTTTGCGACATTAGTTCTAACGTATGTCAATGTTATAAATGCTTTTATTTTCCTGTTTTCCCCCCACGTATGAGACGGTTTTGCTACACTCACTAAAACGTATATAAATGATGCAACAACTACATACGAGCAGGATGCACGAAAACAGTAAGAGGGCATGTCCATTGATGCAAATGTCGTTCGGAACATTATTCGTAACTGGTTTTGTGTTCAATCTGAAAAACGGTTCAGAGTGGACAAACTCATTCTTTTCTGTTCGCCATTTTCGACCGCCATCTTGGATTTCAAAGTAGTTAACAAAGACCTTGTAAGAAGAAATGTTAATTTTGAATGTTATTTGTAACCTTCACTCAACAAGAATGCTTTCATTTATTAAAAAACTAAGTAGCTACATTGGCCGACCGTTCGGCATAATTTCAAAAAATATACCAAATTTCATGCAAAGAGGTTTATGCGTTCAGCCGTAACTGCGGCACAGACAGACCGGCAAACAGACCCACCTCGGCCAACTATACTCTTTCAACATTATGACCATTTATAGTCCGACTATGTACAATTTGTTGTGTATTGCAGCCGTGAAATCTCGACATTCCCCCGGGAAAGGGCGAGACTGGTTCTGACGGGCTTCCGTCTGATTTGTGGAATGGGCGTGGCTGAAATGAATGGGGGAAGTGGGGCGGGGGAGGACTCGATTTAGATCTCGGATGTTACATTTCTGCTCTTCTTTCATGGTAATTCTTTTCGCGCAGCCCCAAATATTGGATTTTAATGAAAATTCTTCCCCTCTTTCCGTCTTCGTGGTAGTGTCTTTTTTATGACAAGGTTAGAAAGTGGGCAAGGGGCATCATGGCACAATAAAGCACTTGAAAAAGAAAGAAGTAAAGCTTTTGGAACGGTTGGAAATACCCTTTGCCACGACAATATTGGGCGGCGAAGAATGAAATTGATGCTGTTTAACTCTGTCTATGTTCAAGAAGAGCAGAGCAAGCAGCAGTGGATAATTTGTTGTGCCAGTTTCAGTTTCCATAATACGCCTGGAAATTTAGACTTCAGTAACGCGCGGTGCGAAGCGGGGTAAAGGAGCTGTTCATCCTGTTCTGTCCGTCTCTTCCTCTCAGTCCCCATTATAACTTTTTTAACCCATTGTTCGATTCATTTCACATTAACCGCATGCATCCCACGCTGGACCATTGCTGGAATATGCTAGTCCATTGTGGTCTCCTCACCTCGCAAACGATACTGATGTAATGACGGTGTTCAGCGTCGATTTAGAAAATCACTTAAAGGCCTCAGAAAACTGCTATACATGGAGCGTCTCTTGGCTCCCAGTATCATTGGAGTGAGCTCTAATTTGTATTCTATTTGCATGCCATCTTAACTGTGAATTCCATGGGGATACGAGCTGTAATGCTTTTAAATTCAGGCTACACTGCAGCACCATTCGTAAACCATTCCGATTTAAGCGGCGCTGGCCGGCTCCGTCCCTAATTTGATTTCGCATGGTAAATAAAGCGGTCTTGGCAAAGCCTGGCGCAGTCAGGCTCACACCATTGGTGTGAGCCGGGCCGGCTCCCGAAATAGCGACCCGGCTTAGGTCGGCCCAACTTCGCATTGGTTAATAAAACGGTACCCAGCCCTCCTTGGCACGGCCAGCACCACTTGAATTTACCAATGCGAAATCGGTATAACAGCTCGCGCCTGACAAAGGAACACGGGCACCACCTCATACCATATTTGGAAACCACGAGGCAGAAGTGCACGGCCAACTGAGATGGAGCAGCTGCACTGCGCAGTGCAGCGAGAAGGGAAGAACCACGAGGAAGAAATGGAAATGGCTGACAACGTGAATTGTGCGGCCATCCGTCCTCCCACACGGAGTGAAGGATGTTGCCCACTGCCATTGCCATCGCCATTGTCTGAGGACGCCATGTGCTTGGCAAATGGTGTGTCAAGTTAAAACTATAGATAGAATGGCGTAGGCTTTATTCATTTCGTAGATGCAGGCTTTCAGAGCTGAGTTGAGTTGTTTCAAAGTGGGCAGCAACAATCACTGCATGCGCGCGCTTCACACCTTTGCAAATCAACAAAAATTACTTCAAACAATTATTCACCCGCGCCAAGTTAGGCAACAAACATCACATCAATCCAATTGTCTTGTTAACAAGAGACATCCTTATTACAAATCCTGGTGTTGCAGAGTACAGACAAAGTGCCATAGGGCTTCGTTGGGCAGATGACCAGGAGTGGTTAACGCTCGCTACAAAACCCTTTCAAAACTCTTATTTCAAATTATTAATAATTTTATTATACCAACGCAATAGGTAAAACGTTTGCATCTTGGCACGCGCAGGAACTGCCGTTGAGTCGCCAGGCACGCAAGACACGCAATTTGTACTCCAGTTGGCCTTGACTCGAGAAACAAAAAAATGCCTTCCTCGTTTTAAAGTGGCACTATCACCGATTGAGAGTAGGTATAATCTGACAACATCTAGCGCTACGTAGTACTATCTAGCTCTTGCTTGCACCAAACGAAGGAACGCACAATGGTATTTCTTTTAACGAAACAAACAAGCCACGACCTCCTTAATTATTGAGTAAAAATTTGGTACGTCCTCGTGCACCTGGGAACAGGCTGTAAAGGTTAACAATATCATTGCCGCTACATGGCGACATGGTATTTTCGTTCGCTTTCCACTTGGTGATAGTGCCACTTTAAGTTCGTTCAAATAAAACGCCACTTCTCCGTATGTGAGATATGGATGGACTATAGAGCAGTGACACGACGTAGTTTTATTGTATGTAACTCTATGCTGGAGCTTTAATGGGATAGCTGCAAGGGGCACTGCAGAGAGAAACAGAAGGGCGTCATCTGAAGCCGATGCTGTTAAGAGTGATTTCTTCGACTTAAAACGCGCGATTTTTGTTGTTAGAGAAAACAACGTTATTTTAAGCCTAAGAAATTCGCTCTTCCGTTGTTTTTCCCTCCATTTTTATGTAGTGCACCTTGTAGTTATGCCCTCCAAAACCCATACTGGTGCCAATATGCCGGCAAATGTCACTGCTCTGTAGTGACAACTTTAAAACCTTCGTATACTTAAAGTTGTTTGTCACTACACGGCCTAGTCTCTAGACAACAATGAAGTATTCCTTAATTCTTTCCTGCTTTTCCTTGAAATTGTCTGTTGTGTTGCCCAAGAGAATTCCGCCACTCGTCGCCATTGTGTTGTAAAAAGGCAACACTTCAGTGTTTCCGCAAACTGTGTCGCGAGCCTGGTTTGCCATCGAGTGAGGGTCTCGAGAGGAAAGAGAACGCGCTCAAAAGTAATTCCTTAAAGGCGATAACATTAAAAAAAAAAAGAAAAAGTTGAGAAAAAAGAGAAGAGAGCTAAGACTGAAAGACTTGATTTAACGGAGTGCTTTAATTTGCTTGAAACATTTTATGTTATTGCGTACTGGTTTGTTTTTATTTTTATAGTTTTTTTTTATTTCTCTAAAACGAAGCTTATACTGCTTTTTAAAGGGGTAACGAAAGGCTTCACGTTAACGTGTGAAGAAAATGATGTGCCACGAAGGAACCAATCATTATTTATCGTCCAGTAGGGGCGGGGGGAGGACGAGGAAATTGAAGGGGCGGGGGTGGGGGAGGGTCACACATTTTTTAAAACCCCGTCAAAGGGTAACAATCGCCGAACTGAAGGAGAAAGTCATTTTTGGACTTCAGACTTCAGGTAGACCCGATGTACACAGGCCCGGTCACACAAGGGGCCCGCACACCCTAAAAACAATTTTTCGCAATTGTCAGTTTTTATGACTGAGTAATGTAATCGGTCTTTGCGCATTGTGAAATTTTTTTTACTCCCGACAAACAACTCCAATCCAAGAGCACGGAGCATGAACACTGTAGTGCAAACTTGTCAACTTGTTAGGCAGGGAAGCCTTCAAATGTAAGCAGCCCGGATTAATGAATGAACCAACCCCTTCAGTCCGGAGGCGGGTGGCCCACTGTTGTAGTCAGTCCCTGGCCCCTACATTTGATGTCGGGGCCCTGAATGCATCTCTCGTTTCGCTTTTGTTACAGCCCATTGACACCACTACAACTTCTCTAACCAATAGACACGTTTTGACCGACCGTCTCTCTGGCAACCAATCCCTCAGGCGGTCCATTGCAGTTGTTCGTTGTCGATCATAGGTATCGCAAGATTTCATATTTTTCGTAAACGAACTGACATCACCCACCGACCGACCAATAGGTGACTGACGAAACCATCAGCGAAATATAAGATGGTGATAGCGAACAATTCGAAGCTTCGATTAATGCTTTTTGCTTTCACGAACATCTCTGCGACGAGATAACTGTAGAGAACAGCTAAACAATTATGCTACATTCAATGGTGGCATGATTTCTTAAATAAAATGTAGAATCACAGATAGTATGATGGTCGTTCAGGCCAACGCCACACAGCCTAAGTGTGAAGCGTAAGCGTTCTCGCTCTAATCATTCTTCAACGTTGACTGGGTCGTCATTGGTTGTTCGTCCGTCGTGCTGGTGTGACGGGGGCTAATTTTTAGTTCTGTTAGTTCGATTGGTTGCTGACGTACCTTATTTTTGCCGTTCGTTTGCCGTGGCAGTCTGCACCAGCTCTTACTCGTGTTTAATCTTGTGACCCCACGAAATTCGAACTGGCACTGCGATTTCTGTTGGGGCAGGTGGGCATGCGATCGGGATTTTTATATAGACGTTAGTGACCCGTTCCTCTCGAAGAGAGTACTTAGTCGAAGGGGACTAGCACTAAAAGTTATCTGTTCATGCGAAAGGGTTATATTCATTTTTATTCAGGGACTAGTCACAAATATATATTAAAATTGTTTTTTTTTTTAGTCGAGTCAATAACCTGAAACCCTAAACCAAAGATTATGGGTTTGTTAAAGGTACATACATCCCTGTTGGCTTTCCTGTACGATTCAGTTTTGTGAGTTTAGTTCAAACGTACG
Organism: Lithobius niger; assembly: GCA_023313725.1. Taxonomy (NCBI): domain Eukaryota; kingdom Metazoa; phylum Arthropoda; class Chilopoda; order Lithobiomorpha; family Lithobiidae; genus Lithobius; species Lithobius niger. Next base: position 6,011 of record JAHWFP010190076.1, on the reverse strand, counting down.
TAAATGTTGCCCCACGTAGTCATTTTCTTGTTTTTTTCTTTCTTGCGAGATGATATTGTGACATTAACTCTTAACCTGCGTAAATATTGCAAACGCTATTCTCAACAGGGTCGCACGACATACCGGAAGGATTTGTGTACCTTTAACTCAAATCAACAAATCGGACATAGGATCGATTTGGAGGGATTGAAATTAATTAGCCAACGAGATCAAAACTTAACGACTATAATACCCTGAGTGCTTGCTTGTATGAAATCTATTAATTTGTATATATTAGCACGAAAATCCTTACCAATTTTATTCCCCGAGACCGAAAGTTGAGAAAAATTTGCTGGAATGAAGTCGAGTGCTAAGACGCACAAATTATAAATTTCATAAAAACACGAGTGGCAGTCGGTTTGCGAATTTTTGTTATCTTTCTGCAAAACGATTCTCTCAAGTAATTTCGTTTTACGATTCAGGTTCAATTTACGATTTTAATTTTTGATTTACGAAGTAATTTTGATTTTTTTCAAGCAAAAATTGCCAACTAATTTAATTTGTATGTTCTAATTACTTTCCGGAAAAGGAAAAGAAGGAAACATTCGGATTAACGTCCCTTTCAAATGCTGAAGTTATCTTGGGACGGAAAGAATCTTTTACATGCAACAATCGGCATGAGCGCAATCATAGTTCAAGGACCCTTCGCTTCTCAAATGCCGAGTTCAAGGTGGAATGGAGCCTAAAGCTTGAACCGGTCACCTCTGGCACACGAGACAGCTGTTTTAACATCGCACCACCCATTTCCAAAGAAGGACAAACATTTCAACATAAAAAACAAAAGTACAGCATTTAAAAAATGAGTTATTTAACTTGTCGTTGGACTCAAACAATTCCATGACAACACCATCAACTGATAAGACACAGCAGTAACAATTTGGAAAAGCCTCACAGTGTTCTTTTTGCATAAAGGCCTTTCTAAACACTAGTGCTGGGCGGTATCGGAAATTTTCGGTACGGTACGGTATCGGTATTCTATATTTTCGGTATTCCGGTATCGGTATCCGTCTACCTGGGTAGTTGAAGTATACCCTCACGCCAAACTGCTACTAAATGATACAGGGCATACCATGCTGTTTTCCGATGTCTGATTTCAACATCAGTGCACCTCTGCTGCTACTCCGCCACCTTGATTGGAATCGGTCTCGGAGATCGGGTTACAGTTTAATCGTTGCTCGGAATAGACACCTCTTAAAACGAAGCATAAAATCTAGGAATCTACTGAATCTACTTTTATCAAATCAGATAATTTACAAGATTGGCTGAATCAGATCCGGATCCTAACCGAATCCAAAAAAAAAAAAACATTTGGATAGATGTTTATGTTTTGTACAGACTAACTGTTCACTCGACCTGAATGATTCAGTCAACTTTAAAGACTTGAGTAAATATTTTGCAAATTCGTCATTGGTTTTCCCCTATAACTTCTGAACAGGTTATGCTATCAATTTGAATGTAGCTCCATTAGAAAGCTGGTGAAAAAACGCTTCGAATGGTATATTGGAATGTCCAAATCGGCCAAAAATTGGCGAAGTTATTAAAAAATCAGCTAGACACTAAAAATGTATGGTATTACGGTAGTACACTAAACCGTTCGGTAATACGGTTTCGGTATTCAAAAAATACCGATAACCGCGGTAAAAATACCGATACCGCCCAGCACTACTAAACACATTATTATTGTAACATACAAGCGAAATCACCTGAATTTTCCTGTAAGTCTAAATCTGCAGTCTCTCGAAGAATTCCTTTTTACCAAACCATTTCTGATTTTTGCAAGGGATTGATTATTCCACGATGCAACTTTTAAATGCTCTCGTTAACTAGTGTGAAGCCTCAGATATCGGATTACCGTACAGATGTTATATTGTTCAATTTTAATGGTTTTTGGACTGATACTTTTTTTGATTAATTTAAATGATCTACCATGTAACCAAGACAACTGCGAACAAAACAAATTGGCCGACAACCTGATTTGCCGTGCATCGATATTAAATGAAACACACACAGCCAACCCCCAAAAAGAAATAACAAACGTTCATGAATGGTCGACCAAATGGCAACAGCCCCTTGCAAATACAAAATGTACAACTTTTCATATTGGGTACACCAATAAGCGCCATACATTTAACATCGAAAATACTACCAAAATGTATCCATGATGAAAAGTTTGGAAGTTTGGTTTTCATCCTCTCTAAAACAAACAGTACATTGAAAATACGTAGTCAAAAATTCGTTGAGCTGGCTGCATAGTGTGAAACGTGTGTCTTCATCTGGGGATGCCAAAATCCTACTCTGGGCATACAAGGTCTGTTTATGCCCCCGATTGGAATATGCAAGCCAGGTTTGGTCCCAAAATCTTTTACAGGACATTGACCATGTATAGAGTCAGTCCAACGTTGGTTACATAGTCTTTAACCGGGATGAAAAATTTAACTTATGAAACACGCCTCCAGCTATTTAACCTGGATTACTTGGAATTACGACATTGAAGGTGGATCTAACACTTACCTTCAAGACTTTAAGAGGTTTCCTCAACACTGACATGCCTCTTTTCGAACTCTCCATGACGAGACATACACGTGAACATATTGTGAGATGCTAATGGAGTGGACGAAAAGTCTCAAGGCAAGCTCAATTCTTATTCACTCCTTACTGCACAGCTAGGGGACTTTGCACATATTACGCATCGGCATCAAGTTTTCCTCTTGAACCGACCCTACGTGTATGACCAGAGAGCCAACTTACAGGTTGCCTGTCCAACACCAACTGACTTGATAGGTCTTTTTTGACCCGTATCTATACAAGTAGAGAACAATAGAACTAGCCTAAGGCATTACGTCACGTGACTGGCTAGCATATGCAAGGCAGTTCCAACTATCTCAGTTCTCAGTTGGAGAAGCACCGCTACCTGGCTGTTGGCGCTCTTCCAATTCCCGTTTTTAGGTGGTAATTGGATATGTGTCCAAGCAGCTCATCTAACGGCAAGGTGCACTGCGAGTGCTGGCTCGTGTTGCGTCATACCGTACAAGAATAGCCGGTTACAATACATATAAGTTAAATAAACCGGCAGCATGACTAGAGATGCTTACGTCATCATTTGCAGTGAGAGCAATAAACCCATGGTACTCGCTTCCTTCAAACGTGGTAGCCGCAGTTAATATAAACACTTTTCGGCACCTTTTAAATGAGGTAGACCTAAAACATTTTTTGAAAAGACCAGAATATCCCACGACCCATTGAGAAAAAATAAATGTAAATTTTTAATCCAAAGTATACGTACTTCCTCGCCATGCTCATAAATTTTTAAAATAATGGAACAGTTTAAGTGCCTGACAACCCTGCTGCTTTCAGGACTGGTTGTGCTTGGTGGATGATCCTCCCTTTCTTCTGGTTGAACAGATCATCCTCCATGAGTAGTCTTCTTGGGTAACCCACTAGAAGTTCTTCAAGAGGAACGAACCATGGTTGGGATAGCCAATCCTGGGTGATGAGGATGAGTGTCCCTTCCGTCTTTGCAGTCTTCTCCAGGATCAGTGGTAGAAGGAAGTAAGGAGGGACAATGTACGTGAACATGTAAATCCGTGACACTGTCAGAGCAACCATCGCCCAGGCTTGTGGATCTGGGAAGGGACTCATGTAATTCGGAAGCCAGTGATTGGAGCTTGTGGTGAAGAGGTCGATCATCAGAATTCCCCAAAGGGTGAAGATCCGCTTGCACAATGACGTCTTCAGTGTCCACTCCCGTTATTGGAACTTTGCGTTTTCTTGATAGCTGGTCAGCCAAAACATTTTGGTTCCCGGGGATGTGAAGGGGCTTTATCTTGATCTGCAAGAGAATTGCAAGTAGAAAAATCAGGTTTGCCTGCTGGTAGAGGTTAACGTAAAGGGTCCCACCTTCCTTGTTCAAGTTTGCCACAGTGGCGGTGTAGTCACTGTTCACTTGAATGGTCCGTTCTTTTAGGGAGCCCTGGATGTGGTGCATAGCAAGATAGATCGCCTAAAGCTGTAAGATGTTGATGTGGAGCTAGCGTTCCTCTGAGTCCACTCTCCAGCAGCCATTGCAGCGTTGGTGGAGCACCACATCCAGTGGTGGAAACATCCGTGATGAGAATTTCTGAGGGTTCTTCCTCCCTGATAGGGAATTCTGCAGCAGTATTCGTGAGGTTGCACCACCACAAGACATATGCCTTCGAGAAGCTTGAGACATCCAACTGTCTTGATTCGGGCTGGATTCTGACGTCCAGGGAGCCTTCCTATACCAGTGCAGGGGGCGCACTCTCCATCTGCCGTAAGGGATGAGGTCCTCCGCTGCTTCTAGAAGACCGATATCTTTGCAAAGGGACCTCATCGAGAAATTCTGATGACCCAGCAGATCTACGACTCCTTCCTTGATTTTGCCACATTGACCATACACTTAGCGATGGTTTGTAAAAAAGAAAATCCGGAATCGGACATGTCGTCGAGGAATAATGAAGGTGACAAAATGGACTAAGAGCCAACATGCCAAGCAACAACGAGGTCATAGTTTGTTTATGATGTCATAGTTTTTCATGCAAAGTTTATTTTGGCCGGTAGAAGTTTTTTCTTTCTGATTAGTTTTCGCTATCAAACTATGATGTCATGAGCAGTTTTCAGATAGATTGGTAATAAACCAAATTGAAGATATTTTTACTTCTCGTTGACCGATTTTGAATATTCCATTTTGAAGGTTTTTTCACCAGCTTTCCAATGGTCTTAACCCCAAGCAGCTGTCTCTTATTGTTTAGAAAGTACAAGGTAAAATGATAATTTTACTGGGTGTTCTGTGTTTCAAAATGATTTTCGCATACGCAATATTATTTTAAACCATTATGTCTTTAATAATTATGTAATTTCGGTCTATGCTGCATCAATAACGTTGTTTTCATGATAAAGAAAAACTAAAAGTATGATTATCCACCATTAAAAGTATGAAAAGTATGATTATCCACCATTCTTAGAGAGAAAGATGCATCATTACGTTGTTTTCATGATATTGTCTACCTAAGCAGCTAGCTACCTTAGCGGCCCTTCCCTGGTTGAATGATATCACTACTTTCAAAGACCGACCCTGTTTAGAAACTTGGCGCCTTCCTCATGTCAGTTTTTGTTTGGGCTGGATTATGACTACGTCACATGCTCATTTAACGGAATATTTTAATATTTTGAATTTGAAAATAAATATTTCGAAGAGGGAAAGAGAAACCCAGCCAAACAGCAAAGAAAGCAGAACCCGCACCATTATGTCAACAGTGGAAGTACTGGTTTGTAGATTTGCTGGTTTGTTTGTTTGTTGGTTTGTTTGGTTGGCCCTTATTTGATGCATCACGCAATAACGACTGCATCAATTAAAACCAGATTGTGCACATTGATAGCGGTACACCCGGAGGTGGTCTGTAAAAGTTGTTGATGTGGAGCTTGCGTTCCTCTGAGTCCACTCTCCAGCAGCCATTGCAGCGTCGGTGGAGCACCACATCCAGTGGTGGACACATCCATGATGAGAATTTATGGTGTTTTTTTTTTTAATACGAGCTGTCGTTGAGGAACAACGCCATCCAGCGCCACGAAAACAAATGGACAAAGAAACAAGCTGCGAAGAGAAATTGAAAAGATAAACCACAACGCTGTCTCCAATGCACTCACAATGCACTTTCAAACAACTACCTGTGCCGGGTGTATCGTACGTTCGTTTGTTTGTTTGTTGGTTGGTTGGTTAACAGATTCTCCTAACGAAAAAAAAAAGGCTTGTCAACTAAACAAACAAACAAATCAACAGAAACAAATAATTGTATTGTAGGGGTGGGCTTCTGGTTACCTTTAGGGGCGATGAGCACTCTGCATAGGGTATGGGATCCTTCACAAATAACGTAACGCCAAGAAAGGGAAGGGATGGTTGAGTAAGGACCCACTCAAAAACCATGTGGTCGGCCAGGGGATTGGGGGGAGGTCGG
>JAHWFP010190075.1:105420-132882 GCA_023313725.1 Lithobius niger | reverse complement strand
AGTCTTTATTATCGTTGAAGCCCTTCAGTCTTTATTATCGTTGAAGCTCTTCAGTCTTTATTATAGTCGAAGCCCTAATTCAGTCTTTATTATCGTTGAAACCCTAATTCAGTCTTTATTATCGTTGAAGCCCCTCAATCTTTATTATCGTTGAAGCCCTTCAGTCTTTATTATCATTAAAGCCATACCGTCTTTATTATCGTTTAACCCCTTCAAGCATTATTTTCCTTCAATTCCTCCAATCTTTATTATTCTTTCACCCCTCAATCTTTATTATTCTTTAACCCCTTCAACCTTTATTATTCTTTAACCCGTTCAACCTTTATTATTCTTTAACCTTTCAGTCTTATTATTCTTTAACCCCTTCAACCTTTATTATTCGTTAACCCTTTCTGTTTTTATTATTTAAACTCCTGTTATTTTAACCCCTTCAGTCTTTACTATTATCAGATTGTCGTTATGTAACAGAATGTTATTAAGTTACGTATATGTGAACCATGCGCAATGGTTGTTTGCCGTGACGTCACCATGAGTTAGCCAATTACGAACGAGAACAACGGCTGTTTGGCCATCTGATTGGACTAGCCCAGTCACGTGATATGCACGTCACAGCAAACAGCCATGGCGTGTGGTATAATACATGATTAACACAAGACATAGCATTTTGTAATAAAATGGTCTGCATTGCAAGAAATGCGTTTGCATTAAAAACATGCTTTGTTAAGGAATCCGAGCAAAGTACAGCCGAATGGGTAGCCTACTGGCCTCTTAACCTTAGAGGACACAAGATCGATTCGTACCTTTGACTTACGCAGTCATGGACACCAAATACAACAGGACAAGAAAAAATTCAAATGGTGGCATAGATACTATTTTATGCAATACAGCCCACACAAAGAAAAGTAAATTGAAAAGGTTAAACCATCAAATTCTCATGCGAGACCGTTTCTAACGTACTAAAATTTTTCTCCCAAAAGCACAATATTCAACCCAACAGTAATTCAAACCATGCTTTCGCTTTCTAACTATGTATTTATTTACCTCTGGCTCTGGGGTTTGTATATTGTTCTTCACCCATGGGGAAAAACCTCTACCTGCTGGCAAACCGTGGTACGAACAAATTCTCAAAGTGTCAAATTTTGTTTCAATTTCGTAAAACAGTGCGGGCAACGGCTGTCGTTGCTTTTGTATTTTAAAAGGCTTTTAAAATGTTTTATTTTAAAATGTTTAAAAAGGCTCTTCTTTTTTTTATAGTAAACAAGTGTTCCTTTAACTTGGCATGTTTAACTTAAAAATATCGATTAAACCTAGTAACCGATTTAATGCAATGTGCTGGCACATTCCTAAGCTAACGTCATGAAACGTAAGCAAGCAATACACTCCTCTTCCTGCTACACGGGAACTGCACCCTATCAACAGACTGACACTAACCAGACTGCATCATCATCACATCTGCATGCCGTTTCAGTCACCCCATCAGCATTCAGCAAGCAAATGCAGTTCCTTGCATTTTTTTTTTTACCAGAAAAAAAACCTTTCAAGTTTACCTCCATTTTGCAAATGGGATTTTATTTTCAATTTTTTTCACAGACCATGACTAAGTTTTAGGTCATCAGGAAATGACAACAACAGCAACCATCGGAATTTAACTGGACATCCACATTTCGGCGATAACACCGAACTTCAGCACCGTCTACCATTATTTAGTTCTATGTATCACTTGATTTCAACAAGCGAAGGAATGCGCACATTTTTTTTCACACAACAAACTAGCCTACCCAGTGCCTCCTTAATTATTGAATGTAAAGTTGGCGCGTCCACGTGCACCAGGGAGCAAGCGGTCAAGGTTAACGATATCACTGTCACTAGATGGCGCCCATCTAACTATTCAAAAGAGTGGATATATAGAAAAAAGCACCCGTGATATGATGCACGTGGGCGCACCAACTTTACACTCAATAATAAAGGAGGCTCGTTTGTTGTGTAAAAATAAATTTATTTGTGTGTTCCTTCGCCTGTTGAAAGTAACGGGTGGACAGAACTAGATAGCGGCAAATGGCTATAGATGCTGCAGCTTATCATATGGGGGCAATCCACTTTAACTTTGGCTCAGGTATCACTACTTAAAATGGCACAAACTTGATGGGTCCCTGTACTCTTATGGGGTTTATCGGTATGGCTACGGCTAAGGAACAATTCGTGTATGCTTCAATAACTTACAACACGTTAACGGGACGTAAATCCATGTTGTGCGACCCGTTGAGAATAGCGTTTGCAACATTTACACAGGTAAGAGTTAATGTCGCAAAATCATCTCGCACGAAAGAAAAAACAACAAGAAAATGAAGGAGTTGGTAAAACCAAGTCATACAGGAAAGTCAACATGGATGCATGTACTTTTTAAAGTGGAAACGTATGCCAAATGTTTCATTTAGATTGTTACGTATTCGAAAAGTTATCACAGACGTAATATTTATCAATGGCCAGCTGTATAGAATTAAAGGAACATTCCTCCCGGTTGGCTTTCCTGTGTAGCTCAGTTTTGCAACATTACTTCAGACATGTATAAATGTTGCAAAGGCATTCATTTTTCTACTTTTTCCCCTTGTGAAACAGTTTTTTTTACATTCACTCTACCCTACCTAAATGTTGCAAAAGCTATTTAAATAAAAATAAATAAATAAGTAAACACTTTGTTGCAATAGCAACGGGTCTGGCAAGGTCCGAGCTGTTCGAATACAGTGAGAAGGTATGTCCTTTAAAAGGTACATGCGTGCGTGTTGGCTTTCCTGCATGACTCAGTTTTGCGACATTAGTTCAAACGTATGTAAATGTTGCCAACACATTCATTTTCTTGTTTTTTTTCCTTTAATGCGAGATGATTTTGCGACATTAACTTATTAACATTTACCCGTGTAAATGTTGCAAACGGTAGACTCAACGGGTCGGAGGTCATACCGGAAGGATTCATGTCACTTTAACGTATCATTTTTTAACGCATAGCCTACAGGTTGCAAATGTTAATATGTACCAAAGCAGCTACAATTTTGCGTAATAGATGAACACATTTCTTCAGAATGTACTTTTCAAATTTATCTTAGACCCGGGTCTTAACTCGTACCACTCTTTCCAACTTTCGACTTTGACAGAAACACGATACTACGATCGAATGCTATGGTTTATTAAATAAATAAAAAATATTATATGTCCACCCCAACAGTGCGCTGTAAAGTCGAGGTCATTGACACGAGAAGAGACGCAGCTTAAATCGATTGAACCTATTACACGCTCGAAAAACTGCACACAAGCTTTCATTTTAATAGTCTCATGACGCCTGATTACCGGATAATTGCACACTTTAAGCACGAGATCTTTCGTAATTTTTCTTTCTCAAACTACTGAATGTTTAATTTGTCCCAAGTGACTTTTTTCCTTTCCCTTAAAAACAATTTCAACCAAGCCAGCCAACCCAGAAAGGCCATGCTGTCTTCGATTTTATGAGTCACTTAACATGAGCGCCATACGTCAGCCAAGGCAAGTATATATACAAATGACTGCTGCGGGAGACTCGTCGTCTGTCCCGTTTTAAAAATAAACTCTCAGAAGCAAAACAATGTTAATGCAGATGTCAAGAGCTAGGGGTAGCGGGCTTGTGGTGCCAAGAGCACTAGCCTGCTTATCGAGATCAAGGAGGGGCTATTTATATACATCAGTGGATGTCGTCGCCGTCGTCGCTTGACGATCGGGGCGCCACCTCAGTTCAGGGTCATCTGCAAGACAGCGCGCGAGCAAGACAAGCGAAACTAAATTTAGTGGCTTGGTTAAAAGCCTGCCTAACTTGGTTATAACTTTCAGGTATGCGTTTTGTTATCCTCTATTTTGAGTCATACTCGAAGAAAAAAAAAAAGTTGGTTGAAGGTAAGTCGGTTGGTAGCGACACCACAATCCATGCGGCGGTTTGGGAACCAAACGTTGCCGTACCCGACGGTTGGACGCCTGTGGCGCTTGTTGCTGGCGCCGAGCCCACCGGCGCGGTGCAAGCACGAATTTCAGAATTTTATTATAAACTATTTACATTAGTAAATTGTTGTTTACGTTGGCACACGTAATCGTGTTTATTTTTTAACTTTTTTTTTTTTGGTTTGGGCAGCGGCTACTTCTAGGAAGGCGTAGGGACTGGCAGAAATGTGAACTTTATTTACGTCACGTGTGTTGCAGCTGTACGACCAGTACTAAATGAAGATCACAAGGCCAACGGCTGAGTAAAGTTCATTGCCCACGACTAGGCTGGTTTTACTTCCATATATAACAGCTGCTCAGTAGCTGACAAATAATAAGTTTATATCCATCAGTGGCGTGCACACACCCTCGAGAGAGGGGGCAGAGGGGCAAACTTGGTAAAAAGAAATGAATCAGTTTAATTGTTTTATACGATGCGCCATGGCTGTTTGCTGTGACGTGCATATCACGTGACTGGGCTAGTCCAATCAGACGGCCAAACAGCCGTTGTTCTCGTTCGTCATTGGCTAACTCATGGTGACGTCACGGCAAACAGCCATTGCGCATGGTTTAAGTGCACACGATTTAGGCCGCGCAAAGTTGAACTCGTGTTTCTCAAGCACCGCTGTACCAATCAAAGACCACCAAGTAAAAAATACTAAACACCTAAGATTTTTTGCACGATTTTTTCCCCCAAAAATTATTTTTTTTTAAAACAAAAACGGGAAAGGGCTATTTCCCTCTTGCACCCCCATCCAACCCCACCTCCGTGTGCATGCACACACTGTATATCTTGTAGTGCCCCAATGTCTCAAAGGATGCGAATTAAACAAACAGTCTGCATTAAAAACTTGGCCTTTTGAGAATAAAAAGATACACTAATGTGAGAAAGAAAGAAAAGATAAATGCCCTAACAGAGATTCGAACCCCGGACTTCCCGCCGACTAGGTCATGTGTTTACCACTGTGCTACCGGAGAAGATCCTGACTATTGGAAGCTGTTCAGTCCTTCACAGTGGTGACCTAAAGGTCGCACACAGCTAGGAAGGAAAGCAACTTTAGTTCATGGCCTCCACACTAAAAACAATGTAGGCAAGAAATAAATCGCAAAGTAAAGGGTAAACAAGTAAGCCGTTTGCTGCGTTCTCCCTTTACCTTGTTCAAAGCTGCAAATAGCTGATGTAATTTTCATATTGTTAAATTGGGGGTAGAAAGGCCAGTCTAAATTTAACATACAAAAAAAACCCTGGAAGGAGCCTTAAAAGCAATTTTGCTTACACTGAAAATGCCTTGAAAGAGTAACTTTTTTACGTACCCCAAATCCAGTAGCCTACTGTACCTTTTGAGTAAACCTTTCTACGTACCTCAAATCCAGTAGCCTACGGTACTTTTCGAGTAAACTTTTCTATGTATCCCAAATCCAGCAGCCTACTCTACTTTTCGAGTAAACTTTTCTACGTACCCCAAATCCAGTAGCCTACTGTACTTTTGTTGAGTAAACTTTTCTACGTACTCCAAATCCAGTAGTCTACTATACTTTTGACAACTTTTGAACGATGTTGTAACGTAAAACATATTTCCTACTGCACAATTATTAACAGGTTGGTGGGACAGGCTTTTGGATGGGAGTACTTAGCTAGTGCACCCTGCTTCCAACCCTCTCCGGTGTTTGCCACTCACAATTTGGCGAATGAAAACCAATAGCTGGCGACTTGAATTTTAGCCCCATTTGCCAAATAATGCAGACCGACAGGGCTGTTCTTGTGAAACATGCAACCTACAGACGAACGGTTACACAGTAATTGTTTCTGCAGTAATACCGGGGTTAAATAAAATTAACTGTGCACCACCGTAAGCTGTTTAGCCAAATGGCGAGTGCTTTCTGAGGTCTACCGGCCAAGTGGCGACTGCGACTGGATTGCCGTTCAAGAAAGTTGCTTGCTACAAGCAACCTTCTCGTTACGTGCTGCTGTTGAGAAAATGACAGAAGTTCAAAATGTGCTAAGCCTCGTTGCTTAGCACATTTTGGTTTCGACAGAAAAACGACATTTATGCGCATTCCTTCACTGCATAGACTGAGCCTACGAAGCAGACCGAACTAACCATAACTAGGTTTGACCAAGAATGCAGGGTTACTCAAATTTCTTAGTTTAACCCACGCTGTGTAGAGAGTAACATCGTTCTCTAGTACAACGGAACAGTCCCTTAATCAATTTAGTCTCAGGGCGTGAAGTGACCGAGGTTCCACGCTCACTCACGGATGCAAAAACAAAACAAAACAAAAACGAAACGAAATAAACCACAACCCAACACCAGCGTCATCGTCTTCCCGTGACGAGCGAACGCGACAAGTAAGATCGACATTGACAACAAGAACCTAACGACTGGGAGCCCACAAATCCATCAAATTGGCGAACAACGATCCCAGGAAATCCCCTCGACAGTATTTTAGGAAACTATAGTTTCCAGAGGGGGAATGGGAACACAAGAGGACACTTTTTTTTTTTGGCCTTGAACTGCTGCCTGTCAAAGTTTTAAGTCACTGGAAAGCACTGAAAACAAATTCCCCAAACAAGAGACCATCCTTCGTAGGGCTGCTTGCTGACTCAGCTGTCATGCAGCTGTGAAAAGCGTTTATTAGAAAAACTTTCCATCCAAAATTCGGGTGAAAATAGCCAGCGGGAACTAACGTGATTCATGCCTGTTCGCAGGCAAAGGGCTCGAAAGCGTTGGATTTTACATTTTTCAAGTAATTTCCAGTATTATTTGCCGGGAATTCTCGATTTTTTTTTTTATTTTCAACATCTGCACTATGCAAGTTTCTCATTAGGCTAGTCACATTTAAAGAAGTCTTGACATTAGTCCAAAAAGCAACATAGGTAGGTTCCCATCTGTAAAATCTGTAGGTTCGTTAATTTTACGGATCGACCGATACAGAAAAATACCGATCCGTTCCGACACCGATTTTTTTGCCCTAGTCCGACCAATACAGATACCAATACACCGATACCGATTTAAAAAAAAAGGCGGTGGGTCAGAAAGTCAAACTCCTATTCCATCATTCTTAAATATATTGCAAGAAAAGGTAAATTTCAATATTTTTTTTTATCAGTGGTGTCAGATCCGCAGGTGTACCTTCGACGATAAGACACTGATGATAGGCCTAATCGGAAGAAGCCCCCCTGAATCTGACAATGCGTAAGCGTTGAATTCGCTACAGCGGATGTGCAGATGACTTCATGGGATACAAGCAATGCTATTATATGCAGGAAAGGTTTCTCTCAAGCTTGGCTGAGTAGCCCTCGCACACGGAAGTTGGTCGTATCGGCTAAAATATCGGCAATAAATACCGATACACCAAAAATAGCCGATAATATCTGTAAATCCGATACCGATTTTAATATCTGTCTATGCCTAGTAAATTTCGTGTTTGGTCAACCTGGATTTTGTTTTAGGGACGTGCTGTACCAAAATGTTCATATCGATTTTTTATTATTATTATTTTTTTTTTTACAATTTAATAATATAATGCTAATAACAATAAATCAGGTTTTTGCCACCAAAAAAGTTGTCGGGATTGTAGAAGGGCATGTGCCACTTATGCAGTTCCCCAGCTTTACGTGTGAAACCAGGTCTTTTCAGGAACTTCCGAAGTCAAACCTCCTTTAATAGGGTTTTAGATAATTGAGGACAATGCGCAGAAACAATCTTTTGTGGCACTACCGACTACACCCGAACTGAAAAGAATTTTTTTCCTACACTCTAAGCACGCTAATGGTGTAAAAATATTTTGCTCTGGTGTTAAATATTAACGTAGGTGCTCCACTTTTTTAGTCATGAAAACCCCGTTACAGTGGAAATTGCACTTCCTTCAATTTCCCTTATAGGCTACTGTATAAGGCTAAAGTTCCAGTCCCCCCCCCCAAAAAAAAAAAATGTATATGGGGTGGTCGCTTTGTTGGGTTTGTGGTCTCTTTGTAATCTTCTTGCTTGGGGTTCCATCTCGCAGGCTCCCTTACAAAGCTCTTGTTTTATTTGTACTTAATTACTTAATTACCATTGGATAAAATGGCTAAATTTTATGTCAACATTTTGTTTGTTATCCTATATGCCTAACAAATTACTGTGTAGTAAAAACAACTCGAATTTCTGAAAATATTATTTGAAATTGAGCTTCAATTTGAATTTTCTCGACTCTTCCTTGCCCATTATTATGTTGCCAGTCTTTTCTAGGTTCCGTACGAAGGAATTACCAACATTTCGAAACAATTTATTTAAACATTCGTTTATCAGAATGGTTGTTGATAAAAAATGAAAGATCATGTTTAGTTAGTTTTTATTTATATTTACCCAATAAAAAAAACCCCTTATCTTTGAGTCGTAATTAGCGTTATCTAAAGTATAAAAAAAAAATCCATACACAGACACACACCCCCTCCCCACCCCGTGCCCTAAAAAAAAAATAAAAAATCTCACATACAATGTCGATACGAAATTTCTTTCTCCACCCTTAACAACGCCTATTTTAATTACGATAACAAGTGGTCTGCAGTTTTAAAAAGATCAACATTAAATTAATCTTTAAGTTTCCTAGACGCTGATAACGGTTAACGGTCTCAAAAACTATTAAATTTTTTTTCGTTTCACTGTTTGCTTTGGGGACCATTAAAGATTATTTCTGGCTCTTCCTCAATTAGGACTAACGTGTAAACACAACAAAGCACTTAAAGAACCCCTACACGTTGATAAGGTTAAGATTGATCTAAATTGACGAAACTGCCCTAAATTCTTTAGCTTCTAAGAAAAGCTCTTACTTGCTTGCTTTACACCGAAAGTAGGTAGAAAAAAACTCCCATTATTTTGTCAGCTTTCGATTTCTACTTCCTAGTAGGGTGTGCAGAAGAAGGGAGGGTGGAAGAGCAAGCTCTACAAATACGAACATAATCACATCGTAAGGGTCGATTCAACGGGTTTAATATGGGGGGGGGGCTCATTATGTATTCACAGGCTTGAAATTATTGATGCTACCACAACGAACCGTACAACGCTCGTACATCCGGGAGTTGTACCTCTGGCAAAACTCTGGAAACTCAATGCCGGAATATGCAAAGAATGAAACCTCGGGCAGTGTGCGTAATCAGAACTGTGGAGGGCTTGGGTGCACTTTGTGCGGCAACGATACAATAATCATAATTGCCGAAACACACTGATGGAGTATACGAAGACCATGAAAACTATTCACATTCTTCACCATTTCATGACTTTTTTTTTTTAGTTTGTGACTCTTTCTTACTTTTTTCTCTTTGTTTTTTCCATGCTCAGATTCAATGACTGGCAAAACCAAAATGGCCTATAAATCGCATGTAGCACAGCACATCGACGCACACAGAATTCATTTACGCCTTGCCTATTCAGTTATTGGGCCATCCTCCACCCCCAAATTTAAATCATAACTCAAATCACGTTTTAAAAAAATCATAGCTTTTCATCAGTTCCACAAGTAATGAAAGGAAATGATGCTAGAAATCATTGCAGCGCTTAGTAACCCATTAGTTGGTAATGGGTGAATACCCTCTAACACGCCCTCGTAATGTTATAAGGCTACTACCCAGCCAATAGGAATCAGTGAATTAGGGGATTAGGAATAAGGGAATTTCGACTTACAAGGCTACCGACAGAAAAAAACCTGCAAAGCTGTCTGGAGCAGACAACGGTCGTGAGAGGGAACCCTTATCCAAACGTCCTTGAGAAAATTTCTGACAACTTTGCTTCCACAATGTAGGGTCTTCTTGTTGCAATAAATTCTATCATTTGGTTGGTTCTATAAAACCAGAACGGAATTTAAAAACGAATTCACTGAATAACGTTCCCACCAAAATACTGAGTCAAATTTCACCCGAGTTTACCAGAGTAGTTTAGGTAAATTTCCAACGCTATGTGTTACCATAATGTTAGGAAGGAATTTTTTTTTTCAAACATTCTAACCTCCTAGTTTTACTTGCTTCTAGACTCACACAAGGCAAAATAGTAGTCCACTTTAATCAGTTTTTAGGTTTCAATACAGAAATCTATGGGTAACATTTTTAACACGCGGTATAAGTGTTAAAGATACATTCCGCCTGCCTTATAACAGCCACGTGCAGATCGCCATATGCGCGCGTTACCAACCATCGTACCGTTTCGCGAGGCTCGGTGTGGTATTGCAAGGCCAACCAAGATAGTAGCTGCATTCCTCGCAGCGAGGAACGTAGCTACTATCTCAGTTGGCCATAGGCCTAGTAGACGAAACAGCATGAACGCAAAAATGTTATCGTTGCAAACGGAAAGAATTTCATATTTTAACATCACACTTTATAATTTTTTAGGCTAGTAGCCTACCTTATAATTATTCTTCGGCGATCTATTGGCATTAAATAAGTTTAATTTTTATCGCAGTACTCCTTTAGATTTTAGATATCATGGTAATTATTAGCAAACGATTAACAATTACTACATGCACACACACAGTTGAAACGTCAAGGTTATTGTACGCGTGCAAAGGATCATAGTACTAATTGCAGAATGCTATTAAAGGAACATAAATCCCTGTTGTCTTTCCTGCAAGACTAAGTTTTGCGACATTAGTTCAAACACATGTAAATGTTGCCAACACATTCATTTTCTTGCCTTTTCTTGCGTGCGAGGTGATTTGGCGACATTAAGTCTAACTTGTGTAAATGTTGCCAACTGCAATCTCATCGGGTCGCACGATATACCGGAAGGATTTTATGTCCTTTTAAACTAGTTCCCAATATTCAACAGACAATTTTAGCAAAATGATTGACTAACGGTAAGTAAATAGAACTATGGGGCCGCACTTGATGTGGAGGATCGAGCAAAATGGCGTTGGGAGGAATGTACTTTTAACTCTTATGCTTCTTTAAAATCTGGTCCCCCCCCCCCCCTTTGGTTTCCAGTTATTTTTTATTTTGTAGTTCTCCTGGCTAGTTGATGGGAAACCATGCTTTAAAAACGTCAGAAGCCTTATATTTTACAACGTAATCCTAAATTCAGTCGTTACCAGAAATCCCTGCGACCACGCCCTGCTGCAACCCATGAGATCACTACACCAAAACAGGTAAACTACGTCAACAAAATCGATCACGCATTTCGATACGACGTAGGTAGCTGGGCTTCATAATAACATTACACTGCCCCCCCCCCCACGACCCACGTGACTATTGATTTAAAAGTCTCCCACGATTTTTAAAGTCTCGACAACACATGAGCTGAGAGACCGAAAGGTCGGGCGGCCCTTTCAGGAGGCCAACCCAAGCCCATTCTAGTTCGGCCCGAGTTGTAAGCCGGCCCTACCCTGTTTTCAATTCATACCATTCGGCGGCCCGAAGGTGGCTTTTCCATAGCCTGCAGCTAAAAAACATGCTCATACTTGGGGGCCGGCTTACGCTGTGTAACAAGCAGGTTCACGCACGAAAACTAGTTCTGGTTCACACGACGCGCACAAAAAAATGAGTTATGTTTTTCGGTTCTTTAATAATTTGGGAAAACTGTTTGGTTGGGCAAAGTTGTCAGTGAATTGATTATGTAGCAACTTTTGACGTAAGTGAACATTAGTTTTGCTAGTTTCGACGATACAGCGTAGCACACACTAAAACCGATAAACAGCCCCAGATTTTGTTCTTGCTAACGCTAAAACGATGGCTGTACGATGGAATGCTAAATGTTAGCTTCTCTGCGTGACACGCAGGTCTCTTTTCAGTAGAACTAATGCTGTAATACGTAATGTTGGAAAACTGTTGTAGTTTTTTTTTTGCCGAATGATAACCAAAATCAATGGTATTGGTAAATCCACTTAAAAATTCCTCCATACATTTACGCAAATTTGACTAAACGTTGAAATGTTTGTCACAAGAAAACAAACATTCATTCAACTGTAAATGCAGCTAGCAACTCGAATGGAGCAGCAGCCAGAACAAGTTCAGGTTGGTCGCCACTCGCCAATTTGGCGAATAAAAATCAATGGTTTTGTTGCGCTGGACTCGGGGCTACACAATAACTGTTTCTGCAACGATACGTAGCCTACTGGGTTAAATAAAATAGACTCCACCCCAACAAGCCCGCCCCCCACCGGGGGGGGGGGGGGATGCACAAGTTGTACTGGTAAAGTGGCGAGAAGAAACCATGAAATGGCGAGTACTTTGAGGTATACCGGCCAAACGGCAACTACTGCTGGACTCGACTGATATTCTAAAGAACTAAAGCATGCTTGGTAGGCTAAATCAAATTCATGGTTTCAGTCTACATGACAGTAGCTGCAACCTCCCCCCCCCCCCAACGCCCGCCGAAAATCCTAAACCAGGTTTAGAGGATTTGTTTTTAATGCGTTGGCCTCCACTGAAGCTTCCGCGTAATTCACGACTGAACTAATTCGAAAAAACTACACAGCACTTTTTTTCCTGTGCGGTAGTTTTATTCCAAATTGCGTTAACTTTCCAGATCTTTCACGAATACGATATGGAACGAAAGAAAACTTTGCTAGAACTGTTGTCACTAGTGGACAGAAGTACGTTAGCTTCTTGAATTGGTCGTGTAAAAGTGGAGATTCCGGAATTCGACAAGTATTGTGTTAAAGATGCATGCCTCCACGTTGGCTTTCCTGCATGACTCAGTTTTGCAACATTCGTTCAAACGTACGTAGGTGTCGCAAAAATAGGGAGAGGGTGTTCCCTTTTCATTAAGTTTCGTAGGCCCACTGTTTTTCTCATTCGCTATTGACGGCCAAATCATAAATAAAAAGCCATTTTTCTCAAATGTTCATACATAAGGTCCACGAATTGCAAAATTTGGGGAATTGATGACTTCCAACGCTTTTCCTTTTTATCCAGTCGCAAATTCTGTTTAAACGGTAGGTAGGCCTGGCTGTTCTACAAAATAGCTGTGAGACAGCTGTACTGTAAAAACCGTGACAAAGGCGATGATGATGCAGCCGAAATATTAATAGTATCTTTTGGCATTAATATCGAACAAAATCCCTGCTCATGAAATCAGCAAAACAAGTTCGAACTGAATAAATCAATTTACATAGCCAACTCTTATCTAATCAATGTTTTGTAAACACTTACAGAAAAGTTTATCAGGCATAGGTAGGAAGTTAAATGGCTAACAAGAGTGCTTTCTGATCGCAAGAAATAAAAATTGACTGCATTTTTCGGTGGAAGTTTTCGAAGTTTTGTTTGGCTCAAATTACAATAACGAAACGAAAAAATACGACACTAAACGTACAAATCTAGCTATGTCGACGACTAACTTATCTGAACATAGTTCCAATACTAAATCAGTCCATATTCGTCCCACATTCAGAGGCACCCGTAAAGTCAATGAAAAATACGCCCGTTCATTTGAATAGGGTAAACATCGGAATCATTCCAAAATATCAACTTGAAACGAAAAACAATTTAACATCAACAATTTGACCAACTCGTGTTCGATTTACAATTCTACGACTTATTTCTACAAATTTTAAAACATTTACTCGCAACAAAGCCACAAAAACAATCGACGAATTCGTAGGTTCGGTACAACACTCACAGCAGGGAAGCCAACAACAACAACACCACCCATCCAAACAAAAAAAATCACGAAATCCACAACTGTGAATTCCATCAAAACATGACAATCGCTCATTCATTGACAAGCTCACCGAAAATAATACTAATAATTTCGATAATAATAATCCAAAAATGCGACGTGTGAATCCTGCAAAAAAATCCACACGGAAACGAAGTTGGGTGGGGGGGAAAAAAGAGGCGTGTTCTCCCAAGCAAGACAACAACCACACATACACACATTCACCGCCGCCAAGTCGAACCCGAACGGAGAGGGAGGCACAATGTCGGACGGCAAGGGAGGCATCCTCTCTCCCCGACTGCCCCGAAGGCCGAAGAACGAAGCTGAAAATTTCGCTCACGTACCTGCTTAGATCCCCAGCCGCTTCGTTCACTTCGCTTCAAACCACGGAAGCTTTGTTCTTTTCAGTAAATTCGTACGATATATCGTAAAGATCGCTCGTCTGGTAAATCCGCTAATCCAACACCAAAAACAACACTGCAATCGTAGCACAGCTAAAAAGCGACGGCGAAATCCAAGCACTTCCCCCAAACCGAACGAACCAACACACGCTCGCTTCGCTCCTCTCTACCTCTTCACCTGTCTTTCTTTCTCTGTTCTGAAAGGCATCGCTGAACGCCAATGGCACAAACAGGCTTTCTCCCATAATGCAACGCGACTTGCCTTTTCCCTCCAGCGATTTTCCAAACTCGGGAACGTGTGCTGGCCTCTGGTAAGAGAAAATGGAAACGCTCGGCTTCCCCATCATCATCATCATCATCATCATTTAACCGTGCCAAGGCTACCAAGGCCGATTACGTGACTATTTAGCACCTCCAGAAACCAGAGTCGTCCTTTACCCCGAGGAAAGAGGTGCTATTTTGCGCGCCGTTTGTTGGCCAACGATGCTGTGCTGTGTTTGTAAGAACCTTGATGTTGTGAAGCGCGTTAAAGCGCCTTCTCCCAAAGCAGAATTGGTGCTCACTGGTATTTGCCGGCAGTAGTGTGCAAAATAGGGGCGTAGCTACAGTCTGGGCCCCAGCCTCAGGCCCCTCCCACCCCCGCGAAAGAAAAAATATATTTAGATTTAAAAAAAAAATAAAAGGCTCTTATGCAGTACACTAGTTATTTAATTTGATATGAACTGTATTTTAAAAATTACTTTCGAGCCTTCCCGTCCGTCCGTCCCCCTATCTTAAAAAAATATGGTGGCCCATAGAAATTCCAAACTTTTTCCCATTAAAGAAAAATTAACTTATGGACCACTTGACTGGAGTACGAAAAAGTGGTCCCTATTTTAACTATGACTAATTTATTTTACAAATTAGGAAAAAAATAAGGACTTAGAAATTCGTCGGCTCGTGCTTTTTTTATGGGTCATCCTGTATATTAAGGAGGGGGCCCCCGAGGGCTAATTTGCCACCGGCCCCACATAAAGGATAGCTACGCCCCTGATGCACAAACTCCCGAGAGGGCAGGGGCAACTTTTAGTAAGGGCACTTAGAGGCTGTTAATTAAGTAACAACGGGGGTGGGGCCGGCGAAAATGAGGGGGGTTATGAAAATTGTTATGTGAAGAGAAAGGGGGGGGGGGAACTAAATTTTTTTGGGGAGATGCTACCAGTAGGGGGGTGGGGGTCAGGAAAAAAAACTGCGAGAAAGGAAGTGTACAGCAAGTTACAGAATGTTAGTGTAATCAATTTATTTAGCTCAGCACATCCCACAACGTATTAAAGTAGGCCTAGAAAATGAAAATTGTAATACAATTGTTTTTTTTTTTTGGGGGGGGGGTAGTTCTTTCAACACCAAAACGGGGGTCATCAATTTTTTTTATATTGATGACAGACAATTCGCCAACCCACCTTCGTTGGTAAATAATGACCGGTCCCTTAGAAGACATTTTTCCTGGGTAACAATTTTTTTTTTGCTCTCTAGCCTTAGTCATAGCCTTTTTTGCCCATTTCACACCTTTGATTGCCCCTTTTAAGCCTTTTTTAGGCTCTATGCCCTTACGCAAGCGCCGTTGCACCAGCAAAAAGGGCATTTTCCAAAAGGGTAGGGCTAATGCCCCCCCCTCCCCCTGTCCCCCTTCTGTGCACACGTCTGTTTACCAGAATCGTATAAATGGACACACGTCTGCACTTTGGGAGTGTCCCATGCTGTAACTATCGTTTCGTATTCTATTTCTACCCCTTGTCACAAGGTCGTCTGGAAGAGAAGCTGTGGGTTTCGTTTCCTGGATCCAGGCCCGCCGATTCAACGTCGCCAGAATCTTATTTTACCAAAGCGACGTTAAAAGGCGTCAACTGTCCGGCACGCACGCGAACTGATGGTGAGTCAGGTGGCGAGACACGCAATTTCTAACCCAGTCGGCCTTGGCTTGAAGAAGTCATTTTCATCTCTGCGCCGATTCTGTTCCACGTGGAGTTGCCGCATGCTGGACCAATATTCAACTTTAACGTTATTTCAATTAATCTGCGACGCCGGGGGGGGGGGGGGGGGTACAGCATGCAACGACAAAATAATGCAATCAGTAACGTGATACAGGCACAGACAGGTTACAAATAAATGGGGAAAATTCATTAAACCAGAAATACTATTCAAAAAATTAAAAACACGTGATACATTTTTACGGTAAATGCCTCGGTAAATGCAATGAAAATTGCAAAGGGAGGAGTGTTACCATTTTAAGGTTAAAAATATTTTTAACCCTAAAATAGATTGATTTTCCCGCAGGGCTTTCGAAATCATGCTATATGAAGATTTCGAAAGCCTTGTTGGAAACAATCAGTAGATTCGGTCACATAAGCATCCAGTTGGTTTTTTAAATATATGTGTACTGGTGCAAGCAGGGACGTGCACAGGCCCCCGAGAGGGCAGGGGCAACTTACTTTTTTCTGGTGCATTTTTTTAGTGGTGTTTTCACCTCTCTTTGCCACTCATTGCCCCCTTTTGGGGGATTTTAACCAATTTTCGGCCCCTCTTTGCACCACTTCCTTAGTAGTATGTCCCTTTTTTCGATTTTTTCTGCCTTTCTAATTCTTTGCCCTTTTTTTTCAGAAAAAGGGCACCTTGCCATGAGGGCAGAGCTAGCGCCCCCTCTCCCCCCCCCCCCCCGGTGTGCGCACGTCCCTAGGTGCCAGTATTACATAAGGAGGAAGAGAGTTCCATACAGGTACAACTTTAAAAATGTATATTTTTTGCAAAGTTTATGTGACGCATGCACGAGTGGTGGTCTTCACATCTATTTATTAGGTTAAAACCCATTACACCCATATTTTGAACGTGGTATATTCCTGGAAACTATAGTAACGACCGGTCACAATGGGTTCACGACCCAGAACGAGAGCTGAAACGTGCGGTAATCATCATGGACACTCCATCGAACCCTGCGGGGTATTATTTATGTCACTCCTGCGTTTACTTAAAGTGCATTTACACTTATCATAATCCAAGGCACATTTTTTTTATTGTGAAATAAAATAGAAAAAGAAAAATTAAAATCCGTTGCGAAGAGCATTTTGTAAAATAAAAAGAATTGATACAAAAAATTATCGACGAGTCGGTAACCGAAACTGAAAGCGAATTTTCGATTTTTACTGAAAACCGAAACCTATTCTGATTTTGTGTTGGTTTTTTTTACGGTGTTCGAAGAATCAAAAATTGATTTTTAATTTATTTTTTATTTTTAAATAATTATCATTTCTATGTATAAATAACAGCAAAGCTCTTAATCTTAAAAAGAAAAAAAGAAAATGGTACAGGAAAATGGTGCTTCAGCCAGGAACTTGGTCACGACGCTGCTGAAAGTGAAAACACGAGCGAGTTGGAAGCTGTCCCAAAAATAAACTAGAAAAATCGGGGGGGGGGGGGCCGCGGGTAAAAAGTAAAAACTGATACCGAAACCGCGGTTTTGTGGGCATGTAAAACCGAAAACGAAGTCAAAAAAATGAAACCGACTCTTCCTTAGTTAGCACTGTGTTAACTGATATGGCCTACGCGTACTTTTTTTTAAACATTTTTTCCATAAAAAGACCAAACATTTTACCGGAAAAGGCAAGAATATAACTTCCGAAAAATTCACAAGAGTTATTTAAACTGCAGTTAGTTTAATACACTTTGCCAACAACGTCGTCTAGTGCGAAGAAATGGTATCAACTTCGGTAAATCTCAGATTCCTTCTTTATATTGTATAAAATTTTGTACGCAACGGATTTTAGTTGCGTTTTTTTAGTGTTTGAGCGTCCAGATTCATAGCAGGACGATGAAATTAATGTGATGGCTGCGTATTGGCTGAATAAGACACCAACATGGCACAACAATTGCTTTGAAGAGGAATTTTCTAGAATGCAAGACTATTATTTTACCACGTGTACTGAAAAAAAAAAAACACGTTAAAATTTTTTTTTTTAAACGGAAAAATGTACAATTAAAAAAAAAATTCCTGTTGACGTTATTACGATATGTTAGGTTCGATTGTGCCTAAAGTTGTCTTGGCTCGAATTATACCATTCAGTGAACATTTTCAATACAAAACTCCTTTCTTAATGTTGTTTTGTCTTTTTTGTTGCCCCCCCCCCAAAAAAAAATTGTTTTGCCGATTTTCCATGTGTGTTTTGTTCTTATAGGTTAGATTAGATTAGGTTAGACCACTTGCCTTTGCTCGAATTTTATCAGGAAGGGTAGCGCGTTTCACCAGGAAGCGACTTTTGTCACGTTTTTATTTTACTCTTTCACAATTTTTCCCCCAGCTTCTCCCCCCCCCCCCCCCCCCCCCCGGTTTTTTTTTGTTAATGTTTCGGTTTATTTAAATTTAAAAAAAAAAAAAATTTTTTTTTTGGGGGGGGGAAGGGGGGTTCGCAGCGTTTTATTTTAACAACGGCTGCGTTTCCCAGGCTTTCTTTTCCCCTCCCCGTGGCCTTTTTACCCAGAGCCAGGAAAAATATATATTTTCAGTGGAGGGGCGTTACATACCTTATCCGACCAGCTTGCCAAAGCCAAAGTTCAAAGACTGGTTATGGGTGGAGCTAACTAGTGACAATTGACTGCAGCTCTCGCTGGAAGTGAATGGAGGACGAAAAGGGGGAACTGATCAAAATAAAAACACGCGCAGGCTAAAGGGGAGTGGCATTAATATAAGGGGGAAGTAGCGTTCCAGCGAGGGAAAAATTAGGGAGTAGCCTGATGCACTGCTTGCCTTTTTTTTGTTGAAGAGGGGAGTATTATTAACTGGCGACATGCCCCCCAAAAACATCAGTATGTGAGAGGCAGTGCAGGTGAAAACTGGATATAGGTGTTTTCTGATAAAATAGCCTACTGTTTCAATATTGCGCGCTCATTTTTGTGCATTTATGGGTCTCTAAAAACAGCCAAGAATATTGGGTACGCAACTGCTATTTTTTTTCATTTTAAATGATACTTTTTTTATTACAATAACAGGCTTTTATTACTCTTAAGCACAGGAAGAACAATTAGCAAGCGACTGCAGCGACTGCGTAGTCACAACCGGTCTTCTGTACACTTCCACCGCTTTCGGACTATTTCTGCTTCATACTTCCGGGGTTTTTAAAATTCATTTTAACTAATTTTTGGACGGGGAATGTAATGGTGATTGCCGCTTGTCTCTATCCGGTACCTTTCCATAGCTGTGGGGCGCAATTGTCGGCCACTTCCGGTCATTATGGGCCACTTCCGCTTCATACTTCTAGTTTAAAAAAAAAAAAACTAATTTGTGGACGCTGGATCTAATGATGAAAACTATTTGTTTCTATTTAGTATAGATGATGGGCTTACTTGTTGGCCACTTCCAGCCACTTTCGCTTCATATTTCCAGTTTTTTTAAATTTATTTTACATGTCTTTTGGACGTTGAATCTAACGGTGGAAACTATTTAACTCTATGAAGTACCGTTCCATGGATAATGGGTTCACTTGTGGCCACTTTTGCGCCACTTCCGCTTCACATTTCCGGTTTTTTCAATTACTTTTAACTAATTTTTGGATGACGAATCTAATGGTAAAAACCATTTGTCTCTATGGGCGCCTTCGAAAACCACCAAGCCAAGCTCATCCATCTGGAGACAGTTGGGTACCTTCTCACAGCTCACCCTGAATAAACCCCGTTCTGGCTCCAGACTAGACGAGTTTGTTTGAGCCTGGTGTGTGGTTTTCGAAGGCGGCGAATCTGGTACCGTTCCATAGATGATGGGCTTACTCGACCACTTCCTGTCACTTGTGGGCCACTTCCGCATCGTACTTCCGGTTTGTATTTATTCCTTTTCACAAATTTTCGGACGCTGAATCTAATGGTGTAAGCCGTTTGCCTCTCTGGTACCGTTCCGGAGTTGAAAAAGGCGACAGGCGGATGGACAAAATCGTTGCTGTAATCTTCCCTGGTCTTTCGGTTCCCAGTGGGGATTTAAAAAGGCTGTTATGGGTGGTGTAGATCTTTCCAGGTTTATGAAGTGTTTTTTTTTTAAACTATATACATAACACTTAGGTTATATTAACCTGCACTGTTTTACCGATTTTAATATCATTCAGGGTCTGGGTCACAGGGTCCCCAGTGGCGATTAAGTGGAGGTAGCAGTTTCTTTGCTGTAAAATTGTTTATTATTATTATTATTATTATTATTTTCCCATATGAAATCCATTGTAGTCAGTGTATAGAAATGATTTGTATGTAATGAATGAAAATGTTAAATATTGTATATAAGACCTTATATTAATAATTTAAGTATTGGATATATATGAAGATTGATGCTCAGTGCACGTACAAGCTTTATGAGCTTCGTGCATGCGCGTAATGTGTATATACTGAATAAACTTAAAACTATTATTATTATTATTATTATTATGATTATATTAAATTGGGAACTATTTCTTTGAGCGGCGAAACACAACGATCGCGAATTCGTGATTACTTTAACTTTAATGAATAAAATCCAGGCGCCCAAAGGCCATTACAGGATGTACGGTTGCAAATCAAAGAAATACATAGTCTATAGGCATATAAGTTCATTAAATAGAGTGTCAAGTATATAAATCAATATAAGCAAGATAAGTTTAAAACATAATTAATACCTAACATACTTGAACATGTGCATGCAGGATCATGGCAGGAAAAAAGGGGAAATAACAATAACAATAGGCAATGAAGTGGATTTATATTAATTAACAACAAAATAAATAAAAAGTGCAGCGCAGTGTGCTCCATTTTGGAAAATTAACATTTTGCATAAAGATCTTTGATGCTTACAGTTTTCACCACATTCTCAGCGGCAAGTCATGTCTAGACAAAAAAATACGTACTAACTACTATTACAAGGTCTTTACTTGGATGTGTGAGAAGTTACGCCTCTCATTCCGCTAAAAACACAACCGCCCTCCAGGAATGTACCGATTAAGTGGCAAAGTAAACAAGTGGTTTTTTTTTAACGCGTCATTTTTCTGTGTACCCTTCCCTCTTTCAACCCAGCCAACTCTTTGCCGACCAAGCTGCGACAGGAAATCTTGGCAAAACACTGGTTTCTGCTGAGGAAACACTATTTCTGTAATCTTCCACAGGCAGAGTATCTTTTGCCCTTATTTTTTTTTTACGCAACAAAGCTGCGTTGTTCTTCACAAATACCGTTTTTTTTCCTCTGCGGTTTTTAAGAACCATTGCTTCTTCTGTTGTAACAGTTACTCAATCCCAGTAAAAATACACACGAGCCGGGAAACAACACACAATTGCGCTTGTTGAAATTTCTTGCGGCAAACAAGCAACCATTAAATTATTATTCGCCTTGGATATGTAAAATAAAGCCCCTTGAAAAAACGCAGCATCAACGGCACGATATAGATTAGCAAGTTAAAGGGATATACCTCCCAGCGCCATTTTTTTCGATCCTCCACATCAAGTACGGCCCCAAAGAGCTATTCCCTTACCGTTAGTCTTTCCCTAGCTACAAATCCTTTTTTAAATGTGGCGTCTAGATTATCTGTTGAATATAATGGAACTTTATTTATTAACGATCCTTCACTAAATGATGCATTGCACGTGTACAATAATCATGACGTTTCATCTCTGTGTGTACATGTACTAATTTTCTAATAATTACCATGAGATCTAAAATCTAATAGACTAATGCGTTAAAAATTAAAATTAATTATTCCAATAGATCGCCGAAGCAAAATTGTAAGACACTAGCCTAGACAATTATAAATTGTGATTTTACGAGAATCATTCCGGTTTGTGACGACACAATCGTTGACTTGATTCTGTCTCGTGTACTATTCACAAAGCCAACCGAGACAGCTGCTATGCGAGGAACGCAGCTATACCACCCCAGCCGACCTTGGCGCTGTAATTGCTCGGATGACGATCTGCGCGTAGCTGTAATTTGGCACGCGGAATGTTATAAGGCAGGCCGGATGTCCCTTTAACTAGACATCGCATCATAACTCTTCCAAGCATACGCGGAGCCATGGCGGTAGTTGTGGCTAGTAATACCTCTGCTATTGCTTTTCATTCGAAGCAACATGACGGCAAAGCAATACGAAAGGTATTAGTAGCTTCAACTACCGCCAGGGCCACACTTAGGTTTGGAGGAGATAAGATGGGATACCTAGGTAAAATTCTAATCTGTTATGGTACTTTCAGCATCGTTCAAAAAACCTTCAAACCGGCGAGCTTTGCCGAACATCGCCATCTACTAACAGACTTTATAAACCTTGTTCAGTTTTACGATTTCGCCGCTTGGCGTCATGAGATGGCGCGCCCTTCTAACCATCCCGTCGTGCGTCCTGTATACTTTAATAATTTAGTTGACATTTCTGGAGGAGATGAAACTGTGAACTCCCGTTTCGCCAAATCCCGTTTCGCCAAAACGAATTTGACAAAATTTTACGTGCACGAAATTTAATACCTTATTTCTATGTAATGGGGGCTTTAAAAGGCAAACATTTAACAGAGACAAGCAGTGGTAGAATAAGCCCAGTTGATTTATTTGTATTTTGAAAACTGGCAATACAGACGGAAAAACGTGCGCTTTAAATATAATTGTTTAGATTGCTTGGGCGTCACTACGTCACTGCCAAGGTAGTTAGTAATACACGTGATGGTTAAACCTTTTCCAAATGGGAATTCTCATTTTGCAAAATTAACGTTTGTCAGAATCAAAATATTCTTCAAAAATTTAACATTGCTGAAATTAAAGAGGCATGCCTAATTGTAGTAATTTTTGATTAGTTGTGGTTTCTGATGTTATGTGTTTAGCGGCAGCGAGCGCGGCAGCGCGAGCGAGGCACGTAATTTGTAACAAATTATTTTCTTAATTGGGATTCTGCAAAACAGGTGTTTGTCTATAAATGCCTGACCTTTATCATGTTATAAATGTTCGCGTTTAAATGTTTTAAATGTTTCGTGTGCCTAAAATTTCGTGAACGATATTTGGCGAAACGGGATTTGGCGTAACGGGACTGGCCGCCTGAGGCAAAACCTGTTAATCTGCTTTCTTTTTTGGTGAAACGGGATTTGGCGAAACGGGATTTGGTGAAACGGGACGTAACCGATGAAACAGCCTTCCACTTTTCGAGGCAGTGGCGCACCAAGAAATTTTCTTTCCTTATTTTTTTTGGAGGGGGGGGGGGGGGGGGGGGGAAGGAAGGAAGAGAGAAAAGATAGAATTTAAAATGAATTCCGAGAATTCAGCTATAAAGCGGAGTGGGCGCTCGGAACATATCGGAGCCCTGTAAAAAAAACAGCAGTAACTTGCATGCCTTTGAAACTTTAAAAATCCAATTAAATCATTATATGTCTTATGCAACATTAGCGCAAGCGTGTAATTGTTGCAAACCCATTCATTTTCCTGGGTT
The DNA here is from genome assembly GCA_023313725.1 of Lithobius niger. NCBI lineage: Eukaryota > Metazoa > Arthropoda > Chilopoda > Lithobiomorpha > Lithobiidae > Lithobius > Lithobius niger. The sequence goes on along the minus strand of JAHWFP010190075.1, from coordinate 109,422 downwards.
TTTTTTTCTTTCTGATCGTCTGACACGGATTCGCTACATTCGCTGTAACCCATGCAAATGTTGCGAAGCTATTTCGCGTGGGATACACGGAAACAACTGACAGGGTATGTCCTGTGAAGTTATTGTAGCTTTAAAAGGACGTAATCTCCCACTATTTTTTTGCATCTCTGCTTAAAGCCCGGTTGCAACATTAGCGTTGCCAAATTAGCATTGCAGCATCTAGGCCTATCGAGTTGTCTCTCGCAGGAAGCAAAGAAAATGCACAAAGCAAAACTTTTAAAGGCAACAAACAAGCCACGTGACTCCTTAATTATTGAGTACAAATTTGGTACGCCCTTGTCCACCTGGAAACAAGCCGTAAAGATTAACGATCTTAGTGTCACTAGATGGCGCCAGGGGAATTTCTTTATATTTTTTTCCGTGGCTCCATCTAGTGACGCTAATATCGTTAATTTTTATAGCTTGTTTCCAGGTGCACGAAGGCGTACCAAATTTTTGCTCAATAATTCAGGAGTCACGTGGCTTGTTTGCAGCGTTTAAAACTTTTGTTTTGACTCGATTGGCCTAGATGCTGCAATGCTAATTTGGTGGCAACCGGCCTTTAAAGAGCTTTCGAACATTTACATGGTTCTGAATGAACGTTTTGAAAACCGTCTCGCACGAAAAAAAAAGGAAAAGTGAATACGTTTGCAACATTTACACACGTTTAAACTACTGTTGCAAAATTTGTGTTCCACAGGAAAGTAGTACGGAACCAAGGACCTTTAAAAGGACGTACCTTCTCACTATCTTCGAGCATCCTGCGCAAAATAACTTTTGCAACATTTACACACGTTAGAGTAAATGTAAACCCGTTTCTCACCAGGAAAAAATTGGAAAATGAATGACTTTGCAACATTTACGGGCGTCGGAAGTATTTTTGCTAAACTGAACCATACAGAAAAGCCTACTGGGAGGAAGGTACCTTTAAGTCATTTAAAGCAGAAGAATCACGACGAACAGGCTACCCGAAGCCAAGGTATTTTTTTTTTGAAATCTTGACTTCCCCTTCCCCGAAGCCAAGGTATTTTTTTTTTTTGAAATTTTGACTCCCCCCTTCCCCGAAGCCAAGGTATTTTTTTTTTGAAATCTTGACTTCCCCTTCCCCGAAGCCAAGGTATTTTTTTTTTTTGAAATTTTGACTCCCCCCTTCCCCGAAGCCAAGGTATTTTTTTTTCAGAAATCTTAACTTCTTTTGGCCACTTGTGATGGAAGTGCGTATTTTCTAGTGTGAATTTTTCCTAGCATTTTCTTCATTTTCATTATTTTATGATATGTATAACACAAAACAACCGTCTGTGTCAAATTTATGACATCTCGTAAAAATCCAAAAAAATTATGAATATTACGGCACGTGGGAGCCCATTGATCTATCATCCCAATAATTCATAGTATAGTATCAAAAATTGCTAATTTTTTTCCTTTGCTTTGTGAATGCGGAAAGAACTAAATACCCCGCCGCTGGTTCCCTGACTGCAGTGCAGCTTATCAATAAAATGCCACAATCGCTATTACTCATTCATCATCATTGTCCTCAATTACGTCACAATCAAATCGAAATCGTGACTATAGCAAAGTCCACCACAATGCAATACTACTATCATTTTCTCCTTTCGATTTCCCTACGTACCCATCCAGATTTAGGCCTACTTCCTTTTCCTTTAGGGTTGCACATGCTAATTCAACACATAACAAAATCGTCACTCACTTTGCATTCTAAAGAATGTCTGAGACAAACGGGAACGGGAAGATAACGGGAACAAAACGGGAAGGTAACGGACGGCACAGAGGCAAGAGATGAATCATAAACTGAAGACAAATTTAAAGTCAGAATGAAAGCATAAAAAGAAAATCGACCCATAAACCGAATTATGTTCCGGTCGCACATTACATCTATACCAACCCTTTTAAGGTCCCAAGCCCCCTTGCGCTCTCGATCTCAAATAAAGGATGTGGGGGGGGGGGGGGGGGCCACAGGCACATCAAAGAAAAACAATATTGGAGATGAAGGGGGGGGGGGGGGAGGCAGAAGAGTTTCCGACAGACCCCTTTTTTGTCCGATATTAAAAGACGTTTTTTGTCTCTATTTTCTCTTAATACCACCCGTGTTGGGAGGGGAAGGGAAAGAGAGAAATCCCTCCCCTCCACCCTCCCCCGTATTTTCGGCAAATTTCCGTAGCTTCTATTTTTTTATGTGTGTAATTCTTTACGGGACAAATATCGAACTAGTGAATACGAATTGGTGTATATAGTTCGTATTGATTATTGGTTGTATATGGTTGGGCTACTAAGATAAAAGCATTTAATGCACGGTGGTGACGTAACGCCAACACATCCCCATACTATAGTTTGTTCCACATTATGTTTTCAGAAAACTGACTGGATGACGACTCGTTTCCTTGCACTAAGAGTGCAAAAACATGTGGATATCACACTTGTAGACTCAACAAAGTTACTGTTACAGTTTACGAATGGGATGTTTACGGATTTTTTGCACTCGTAGTGGAAGAAAACGTGGCGTCATACAGTTAGTTTTCTGAAAGCATAATGTGGAACAAAGTATAAAAGTGGAGTCGTTATATACGGTTAATGTGAAAACCCACACACGTCACAGTGGGTTAATTTTGATAACCCACACTTTTTTGATAACCCACACTTTTTTGATAATCTAACACTTTCTACACGGGTCTACACAACCCCTGCTCCACCATGTGACATATGACCCGACTTTGTAAAATTACCGTACACAACACAAATGCAACCAGCATAAACAGACACATTTACAACCTGTGACATTTTTCTTTCTAGCCTAACACGGAAAAAACAAAAAACTCGCGTACTGTGCTAGACCTCCACCCACGGAGGAATGGCCCAACCCGGCAATCTTTCGTTCCGATGGCACGAAAACTAGGCTACTGACACTTCCTAAGCACACCTAAAAACCTACGAGACTCAAGCGAATAGCGCATTTTATACGCTATATCTTATTTTAACTAATAAAGTAAAAAAAATATGGTGTTACCTTAAACACAAAAGTCGGTGACAGGGACTGGATATAGGGATAAAGCAAGAAGCTACATCCCAAAGAAGAAAAAAATAAAGCCTTGGTGAAAAAAAGGGCACTGTCCATATAATAAGGGTTGCCACACGATATTTGAGGTAAAATAGGACACAACCAAACTAAAACGTGTTCGGGACAGGGAATCCGGGGGTTTGTGTTCCCTCTCCATCCAAGCAGGGGGTTTGGGGGAGCACTGTGAGCTCCGGGAGGGAGCTCCGGAAGCTAATTCATTTTAACCTATTTTGGGACCTTTTTTGTCCTCTGGTGAGTATTCCTGAACTTCAAATTAAAAATTTTTTTTAAAAATGAGCTTCCAGGATGCGCCACAGCGTGATTCCATAATCACAATTTGAAAAATAGAAAGAAAAAAAAGAAAGAAGCCCAAAAAAGGTTTTAAAAAGTTCGAAAAAAGCATTTTCGTCGGAAATAAATAAATAAAAAAAAAAAAAGCATAAGAAAAGCGCATGTGGCAACCCTGCGTCTACGACGACTAGCCAATGTCTTTTTTTGAATAGTTACTGTGGCCCCAGCTAATTCAAACTAAAGGCCTAACTAGACTGGTTGCTCGTGGCGACAGGATGGTGTACGAACGACTCAAAATCGTGCAGTGATTTTGACCTTGCAGACACGTAATCCTTTTCCGCAACTTAAAGACACGAGAACAAAGTCGCGCGTAACCTGCAGCAAATAAATAAGCAACAAATGTTGTGTGTGACGGCATCTGACATGACAGTAAAACAGGAAATTTTTTTCTGCCATTTGTGAATGTGAAAGTGTAGGTGTATTAAACGATAACGCAACTTTTTATGTATTTCGTTAGACAGCATCCTGGATTATATGTCTACGAGCCACCCGATCTGCCGACACGCTTGTCCTTGTGGGGTGGGGTGGGGTGGGGGGGG
>JAHWFP010190075.1:85119-105320 GCA_023313725.1 Lithobius niger | reverse complement strand
CCCCCCCCCCCCCCCCCCCCCCCCCCCGGCCCGCGGCGGGGCCCCCGGCCCGCCGGGGGGGGGGGGAGGAGGGGTGTTTTGGGTGCTGAAGCACGGGACGCAGGGCGAAAAATAAAATAAGGTACTATTTTAAACAAAACTTCAACTTTTACTGACATTTTTTTTAAATTTCAATTTCTGAAAATAGTATTGATTTTCCCCTTTTTTTTGCGGTACTTGGAGGCAGGGCCGTACCGACAGGGCCGTACCTCCCCCCTCCCCCCCCTTGTCGGTACGGCCCTTCCTCCAAGGTACAAAAAAAAAAAAAGGGAAAAACAATACTATTTTCAGAAATTGAAATTAAAAAAAAAATGTCAGTAAAAGTTGAAGTTTTTGTTTAAAATAGTACCTTATTTTATTTTTCCCATGACCGTAAGGCCCTTTTTCGCCCTGCGTTCCGGTGCTTCAGCACCCAAAACACGCCCCCCCCCCCCCTTCCTCCCCACCCTTAATCCGGCCGTGTTCTGACTTGATATAAATCACTAGTGTCAAAAAGATGCAGTGGTTTTGTTGAAAAAATCAAATCTGTTCAGTGTTCCAGTAACCCTAACCACTGGACCCCCTCAAATTTTGTCTCCCTACTCCCTATAAATTATGGCTTACATGAACCGTCAAAAGAGCTTTTCCAAAAGCAGGAAGTACCTACCGAGTTTTGGTAGTACCGTCATCACAGTGCGGCTTAGGGTTGAGATTTATGACCCCCTAACCCTCACCAAAATTGACATTCAACATGGCGACGAGGCGTTTTGGGAATTGCGCATCTTATTAATGATTTATTGTTGCTTGTCGCTCGGGTAGAAAGCAGAAACAAAATTGTATGTATACTCAGTCATCAAGGTTAATCAAATTCCGGGAGGGGACCAAGAAACAAATCTGCGCTGCAGTGCCATCCGCCATATCCGTGCCTAAACGACGACAATTTTAAAACTGATGTAATGACCCGCTCCAACGTTTCGTTTGTCGTCTGTTGAAGTCATCATACAGGAGTTTATTGCTATGGCAATCAAGTGGCTTAGTCATACGTCTTCCTGTCAATATACGCTTTATTGACAGGATGCTCAACTGTCGAATGACTTAAAGGCTAGCTTGATGACACACATACTGTTTATTTATTTATTTTGGACTTCATAGCTAACAAACGCATATAGAGGAATCGCATACAATACCCAGCTGATTCACCACATCAGTGATGATTTATGTAAGAATGTTGCGACGATGGTGGCTGCTGCGGATGCTGGGCTGTTCAAACGTATTCCAGACAATAAAATTAGCTTTATTTTACGCAGGGGCCGTAGGAAGCGGTGCGGCTGGTGCGGCATTCCCGTACCACTTTTCGGCACGCACTTTTAAAATACCACATATCCACATATACACGGCTGCTGCTGCTGTTGCCAACCTTTTGAAGCGGCCCTGACACGCATGTGGATTTCCTGTCAACATAGGGAGTTGAGTTGTTCGAGTTGTTTCTCTGCTGCCAAGCTTTGATGAGTAACGTCTGTCCGTTAGCATAAACTTCTATTTTCTCTCACCCTATGAAGGACAATGAGCTTGACTTAGAGAAGGAGGTTTTGGGGGAAAAGAAGTAAAAGAAAAGCTTCAAAATAAGGCGCTATCCAAAGAAAGCTTCAGCAAGTTGTCAACACCAAACGTTGGAGAAAGCCCAACAACACAGCAGCCATTAACCGATTGCAACTTTCTGAAAAGTTTGTTTTGTCACCTATTAATAGCAGAATAAGAGCTCCCACGCACACGGCGACCGGGTCGCTGCGGCCAATAAGTATGCTTACGGATATCGAGCGGCGTGCAGGCGACCACACGGCGACCATACTTGCTCCATGTTCATTTTTCACCACGTAATCGAGAATTATTCATAACATGGCACGTCGCCATGTTTTTTGGCCACACGATCTGGCCGCCCAGTGCGCGGGAACCTTAAAAAAACGGTAAATTAAAACATTGTTGCTTCTTTATAGCTAATGCTTTTTCTACATAACTCAAGGAAATAATAACATTCCATCATCGTATTTAACATGCCTGCGTCTTATACTTTAAAGATTCCTTATTGCCATGGCAACTTACGAAATTAAAACGGCAGGTAAAAATTAGGCCTAAAATCGAAAAGCTAAGACATTTATAACCTGCAATTGTGTTGGTTACTGCCTGTGGCTCATACAATAGAGATCTGTTGCAGTGCATGATATTTTTGCTCATGGGGGGTGGACGTTTGAATATATAATTGAAAACTTGTAAAGTTTTTCTTTTCTTGATTATTGTTTTTAAAACTTGCACAAGCTGTTTCATGCAGTTTTGAGGGCTACAATTGTAACTGTTTTAAAATAAAATTATTATTAATATTATTGTTATAAAGCAGCTCAAACCGAAAATAGGTCTGAATCGCAAAATTGAGAACAGCTGGTAAAGACGGGAAAGACAGTTAGGAGTGGGGGGGGGTTGTTAGAGATCTGTGAGAAACGTATATCATGTTTTACTGGTCTTAAATACCAAAGTAGTTGCCCACCCAAGTCAAAATAATGCCCGGCCTTGCTTTTCTAGTAAGTTTATCCTGGCATCGCTACATCTGCACTTTCTAGCCTGTAAATCCTTTCTGTAAAATGGGTGTTTGGCTCGTATCGCCTAATAAGTTCATGATGGAGTGCCATACCGGAACAATACAACGAAGAACGAGAAACCACAATAATAATCTAACCACCTCTATGCAAGCAGCCACTTTTTATTTATTGCAATCAAAACGGATGGCTGAATCTTCTAAGTAAACCACGTCCCGGGGGCTAAAACCTCGATCGTTGGAGGCACAGCCCAAAACAAGAGTTTATTAGCTTTTATAGCTGATCGGGATCTCAATTCGTTCGTTCCTGTAGCCGTTTTGCATTGCGCAAATGCCGCCTGGAAATGCCATAAAACAATCCAAAAGGAACTAAGCGATCAAACCAACTGGCGTTTGACGGGTAGACCTTAGATAGCGGAAGTTTAAAAAAGGATGTGGTTTTTTTTTTTTTGGGTTGCCCGGGTGTTTGTTTATATTTTGGGTGGTGCTCAAAACCGATTCAAAGCCGAAATACTTCACTTCAAGTTTAAGTTTGCTTGTCCACCCACTTGATCGACACGCTCTAACAAAGGCGTCGGTCTAGTCTACCTACGTCGGCGTACGATGCTTGTGACGTCACCACCGCCGTGTACTCCCACTTTCCGTACGTTCCGCCCAAGGCCAACTGAGATATCTGCGTTCCTCGCTCCAGTTCAGGACGGTCAGCTTTGTACTTTTCCGGTATTAGTTAGTGAATGCTAGTGAAAGGCACGCCGGGAGCCGTCCAGTACCATACGGCTTGAGAACCGAAGAGAACTGGTATCTCTGAACAAAGTGGATGCGGGAGAAGCCCTCAGTGTGCCCAATCTCTTAATTTAATCGCCATCCTTCATTCTTCTCTGTTTGAAAATTAACAGGCAGCTGCATAAAATACGAATTTTCCAGCCTACAGTTTCTTCAGATACCAATTTCCTTCGGTTCTCAAGCCGTACGGCACCGGACGGCTCCTGGAGTGTCTGTCACACACTAAGGGCGCGTTTATGCAGCGACTCACCTTTGCATTCTCGCAGCTAGAACTCAATCGCGATGACAAAGGTGACATTGCCATGGTAACAACGCTAAATGGATTTAGCTAAAACCGACATCGTTTGAGTAAATACTTGCAGTCTTATAATCCGTGCCAATGATATAAGGAATTCCTCATGACGAAACAATTTTCCCAAACGCTTCTGAACTCATGTTATTTGCTGTTTTCGTTGCGAGGCGGCAGACATAAAACCGCCGCCATGATGGAATTTGAGGTGATTTCTAGCTTCTAGCTGCGAGAATGCAAAAGCGAGTGGTTGCGCAAACGTGCCCTAATACCGGAAACGCAGCAAGCTGACCTTCCTTATAGTAAGCGAGGAACGCAGCTTCAATCCCAGTTTGCCTTGGTTCCGCCGTAGATTAGTAAGTTATCGCATCGTACCTCTTCCAAGCGTATGCAGGACCCTGGCGGTAGTTGCGGCTACTAATACTTCTGACAACGCTCTGCCTCCACGTGGCTTCGCAAGGCAAAGCATTAACAATGCACTAGTAGCCGCAAATACCGCCAGGGCCCTGCGTATGCTTGGAAAAGGGAAGTTGCGATATCTAGTTAATCTTTTCAAATATACTACAACTCGCTGCACAGCATCGCTCATCAAAATGGCGGTAACCTACATTTTTACCGAGGGTTAAAATTGATAATCAGACACTTTTTAAAACTGCCGAATTTTCATAACTATACGCAAAAATTACGAGCCAACGCAATACTAAAGTAAACAGACACATTCGGGATGTCGGGGTTTTTTGTTTCAAAAAGGGAAAACAACATCAACCAAAATAAAAAAAATAAAAAATCCCTTCACGATAACCCGAGCTAAACCCGGGCAGCTTACTAGGCAGTCGAAATATTTTCCGATGATACAATACGAAAAACGCTTTCACTTCCAAGCATAGCTGCAATTTAAATCCAAACATGCGATAACATGAATAAATTTAAACTTTAAAGTATTTTTAAAAGAAAAGGAATACGGCCATGCCTAAAACGTGAAATTCGAAAATGAAAACAGAAAAATACCACATCTTTCCGCATGCGCATTCCGAAGTCAACAGGAACAAGTTTACGGCGTGGTACGGAAATATCTAATTTCAGTACAGTTGACAACAAAAACTCACAATCGGACACAGTTTAGTTTATTAAGGAGCGGTAATTCCCTCAGCGATCGTCTGCCCCATTAATTAAATAAACAGACATAAATTGAGGTAAATAATACAAAGGTAATTTGAAATAAGCTATTATACGCGACGTGCGCAGGCCCTCGAGAGAGCAGGGGCAACATGTTTTTTTTTCTGGGGATTTTTTTGGGGTGGGGTGTTTTCACCTCTTTTTACCCCTCACTGTCCCGCTTTTTGGGACTTTAACGTTTTCTGCCGTTCTTTGCAACACTTCCTTAGCCGTTGTCCCTTTTTTTACCTTTTTACACCACCGGTGTAGCAAATGTAAGCCATTTTTTTTCAGAAAAAGGGCGCTTTGCCATGAGGGCAGGGGATTGCGCCCCCTCCTCCGCCCGTGTCCCCTGTGTAGAAATAACGTAATAGGCCTTACAGTAAGGCACTTCTGTGCACTTACGTTTCACCAGATCATACCATACCGCTTTTACCACTGAACGCGTTATTAACTGCGACGAGGACTACATTCGACCGAAAATGTTCGGTTATAGCAATGGACTGAATACAAATCAAGTGGACAAGTGGCCATATCGGTAAAGATGGTATGGTAGTGATCTTGTCAGTTTGAATCCGGGTCACATCACTTGAATGAACCGTAAGTGCATAAAGGTGGCTATGATTTTCGCTGATGGCTTATTTCGAATTTACCATTAATTTAATACTCAATATATTAGAAAAAGTAACGAAAATTAGTCTGCCTACCCAATATCAACTCAATAATAATTTCTAAAAGCAATGTTAAGACATACGCTAGTGTGTCACCGTCAAGATCCAACGACAACATTAACATCCGACCAGAGTTCGAATTATAGTTCGTTGCGTTCGAGTGAACTCTGTAATCCGTTTTTATTTGTGTACCTTCACAGCTGTGAGGACGGGGATATGAGCTCTAATGCTTTATTTTCTAACCGGCGAAGCCATTTTTGGTTCAGTTACAATGTAATAAGTTGAAACTCGTCCTCTGCCCGCTGAAATTCGAGCCAAGGCAGCTGGCCCATGGAAGTAAAGGAGGGGGTAGGTTAACGACCATAACGATGGAAACTCGACACAAAACAGAAATTGTTGATTATTTGAGAGACACCATAGTGCAGCGACGTCTGTAGTGTCCTGCGAGTACGCCAAAATTGTATGCCAGTGTGTTCTTTTGGAACGTTACAAGTGGAAAGCTGCTTTGTACTTGGACGCCAGAATGCCTGAAAGAATCTAAACTTCCCGTTGGTGAAGAACATCCCTCTCTAAGTTGATGACGTCGATCGCTCAATACACGACAGCCTACTATCTTAAAGGGCAAATACATCCACTTTGACATGCATGCTTTACTTTTGGATCATTTACACAATAACTAAATACAAGAATTGCGATAAGAATACGTTACGTGCGTCCGATACAACAATTTAATTATTGCATCACCAAAACACGACATGGAGACCGCCATTGTTTTGCTGGAACGCGCAGAAATTAATGCCGACTGATGTCACTCTTCGATTTCGACTCGCAGCCAATTGAGATAGCTCTATTGGCTGTGTGAGCTCGAGCGTCTGACGGCCTTATAGTGTAGTGGCCAGCTAAGGCCGTCGGACGCTTGTGATCTCACAGTCAATACAGCTACCTCAATCGGCTGCGAGTCGAAATCGAAAAGTGACATCTGTCGGCATTAATTTCTGCGCGTTCCAGCAAAACAATGGCGTTCTCCATGTCCTGTTTTGGTGATGCAATAATTAAATTGTTGTATCGGACGTACGTAACGTATTCTTACCGCAGTTCTTGTGTTTAGTTATTGTGTAAGTGATCCAAAAGTAAAGCATGCATGTCAAGAGGGATGTGACTACCCTTTAATAACGCTTCATGCGGCCCATTCCACAACGCTCAGAAATCGAAGACAAAGCTACGATCGTGGGGCCGCCCCCCCCCACCTTCCGACAACGGTTCTAAGCTCAGTCACCTGTAGCCAACCAACTCGAACCGCTGCACGTACCTATTCACCCAAAGTTACGAGCAGATTACATCGACCGCAAACATTGTATTTAAATTAATATCTTATCAACTGACGGAACCTGGAGCGATGACCTTGTGATCCTAGCACGATTAGCCGACAACACATAATATACAAGGTCGGGTCTCGCGCCCGGATTAGGGAAGTAAGCTTGCCTACCGTTCGATGATGCCAAAACTAGATCTTCTTTATCCAGTTAGTTATTTAAAAAACAAAATTACTATTTTTACTTTTTTGAACCAGGTGCCCGGGGTAACGACATACAAATTTTCTCTTTTCACTCCTCCCTCCACGGACTTATACGTGAGCTGAGTGTTGTTGACGGACGATATTGCAGTAGTTCAAATTTACCAGTTTGTAATTCGTCCGGATGTTACACGCCAGTTGGAATCTCATAAGATTTGACGTTAAATAATTCTTTCAACTTTAAAAGCACCATCTAGGGAAGAGACGTAGCAGAAATTTTATGTTTTACCTCCCAGCGCCATTTTTCTCGATCCACCACATCAAGTTCGGCCCCAAAGGTCTATTTACTTACCGTTAGTCTTTCCCTTGCTAAAAATCCGTTTTAAAATGTGGCTTCTAGGAGATTTTCTGTTGAATATTGGGAACTATATGTACTGTATGTATCCTGCACCTATGATATCATCCTTTGCGCGCCTTCAATAACCTTAAAGTTTCATCTGTGTGTGCTCATGTACTAATTCTATTAGTTTGCTAATAATTACGAAGAGAACAAAAATCTAAAAAATTTAAATTAATTATGCCAATAGATCGCCCGTCGATGCGGGGTTTTTAATTTTTTTAATTAGCCCAGAGGAAATATTCTACACTTACCTGAAAAGACATAAGAATAGCTTTTACCTTTTGTTGTGGTGATGGGGGGGGTTTGGGAGAAGAGGGAGTGTTCAGATATTTTCAAAACTTGGGTGGAGTTGGGGAGGGGGTCAAGTTTTTTTTAATGGTCTTGGGAAGGGGTGGGTCATAAATTTCACCGCCCCCCCCCTCCTTCTTTCCCCGGTGAATAAATAATGCCCGGTTCCCAAGAGCGTCGTCATTTGTTAGATTAGGTCAGGCACAAAGAGTTGTTGTTTTCGCTGTTTAAGAAGGCAACATGAGATTACAATCCCCCTCTTCTAATAAAAGATTTATGAAGAACGGGTTAAGCGTCTTGAGTCATGAAAACATGATTCAAAACTAAAAGTCAAAGCCAATGAATGCTTCCTTAAAATCCCCGATTAGATTGCTCATTCATTAGTGTCAGTGAAGTCTTGTTGGACGGATCAGATATCAATGCGATAATCACGAATAGTTCAAGCAAGGGCGAATGACATCACCTTCCCAGAACAACAATCACGTTTTTAGAATGGGTGATGAAAAAGCTTCGCTTCTAATCAGCAATAAAGCTGGGGAAGGGAAGTAGGAAGTCTTATTAACAAGCCGACGAGTGGAAATACATTGTACGAACGTAAATCATTGGTTTTTTTTTTTTTTTTTTTTTTTTAATAGAGGAGGTAAGTGAGGTAGGTGGGGGTTGGGGCGGAGAAGGAGCCTCCGGAGAAAAAAAGCGTAATCGAACCACACACACAAAAAAATAACACGTAAAAGCACAGAAATGAATTCAAAACAAATTTGCAAACGTTACAGCTAACGTTGGTGTATTTGTTGAATAGGCGTAATTTTTAGGTATTTTATGCGCCGTGTTTGAAAATTTGATATCTGATCCAGGTCACAGTACTGTCTTTTATTTCATGCTTACGTTTCAGACATTTGCTATTGGAACGGTGCACGTTACAGAGCTTATCACAGGGTTCTTAATATATCGCCGCCTTTCCCAACTTTTCTCTTTCTCTTAACCCTTTCACGCCCGGCTTAGGCAAATGGCCACAGCGGGACAAAACGTAAGCACCCAGGCACGCCACGAACCTAGGGAGGGGGGGGGGTTTCCGAGCAAAGGGCACATCAACAGCCCAGTGGTAAGCGTCCTCGTCTCCAAGCCAGGTGAATGCCGGTTCCACGACGCTACAATCTCTTTACTGGAGAGGTAGCAGTTGGGCAGCAATTTTAGGCCGCCCGTGCACTGAGCGACTTGGCCGCGCGGCCAGGTTGCTGCAGCCAATGAAAATGATTAGTGCGTGGTTTTACATAAACGGTAAGCATTCTCATTGGCCGCGCGGCCAAGTAGCTCAGTGCGCGGGCGGCCTTAACCAGGGCGCGAACCAGATGATCTTTATCTTTATTATAATATGGGAGGCCGGCTAAAAGGAAAAGGAAAGCCTAAAGGAAAACCACTTCTCCCCTCCTCGGGCCCGCATTGAAATTCACTCTCCCACTCTACCTGCAGCCAAAAAGGAGCCAGGCATGAGTGGTCGATCAATCTGACAAGTCGTCGGGAGGAGTGCCGGGGAAATGTCCCGGGAAATGTGACCGGCCCCGTGCATAGCACGGGCTTCCTCTAGTTCTATACTAAAATTCCGCTCCTGATAGCCCACAAAGTCATAAAATCCAACACATGAACCTAATTTTCCCGGGATTTTTCTTTTCCCCCCCCCCCCCCTCTTGGTCACACTAAAAAGACTAAACGACAATCCTAAATACAACAACAGAATGATGCTCCACTACTGGGCCAACATCTAGATGTGCAACTTGTGGAAAAGGACGTTTTTCCAAAATGGTGGCCCAGTAGTGCGCATCGTTCTGTTGTTGTATTTAGGATTGTCGTTTAGTCTTTTTATTGCGACCGGGGGGGGGGGGGGGAGATATACCTCGAAAATTAAATTCATGGGCTGGATTTTATGACTTTGGGATCTGGAGCGCTATCTGGAGCGGAATTTTAGCCTTTTTAAACTCAACAACCACATTCAACCAGAACATAATTCTACTTTCTAGAAGAAAAAAAGAAGGAAAAATAGCACGCTCGCAATTCTGCTGCTCACACCCAGCGTTTTTTTAACGGTTCCCTACCACATTTTGTTTGGGAATGTTTTAAATCCTGCTGAAAAAAAATAAAGATTCTGCTTTCACAACTCTCACAGTAGTCACAACTAAGCTATGTCCTAAGGTTGTCAACGACAGTTGTGCCAGGTTAGGTTTCAAGAATTTTTGACCCATTGACGTGACGTGAAGTCCTTCCGGTCGCTGTGAAAGAAAGTAAATTTTGTTAGTTTAAAACGTTTAATTTTGCCTGGCCTCCATCCCCCCCCCCCCACCCCACTACCCCGCCATGTTGTCCCTGGCCTTCGAACTATTAGTATTATTCGATGCGATTAACTTGACGAATGTTTTGGTGTGTAGATCACTATTCTTCTTCCGTTTCCGTCCAAATTCTAGATAGTTGGTGGTCTTCGTAATGAGCTCCCCATCCCGAGTTGGAGTCGTCTGTGAAGAGAAGGGGGCCCAAAATTGATGGAATCGTTCACTTCCTGTGAAAAACAAGAAATGTGGTGTGGATACATGAAGGGTTCCTGAAAAAAATAGCTAGATAGCAAGTGAACCCACCCCCCCCCCACCCGGGAGAGGGAGGGGGTGATTTACCCCCAAAAAACGGGCTGTAACTTCTTAACCGATAAAAAAAAAAAACATTATAAACACACACAACCGTCAAGTCAAGTCAAATCCTGCGAATTTCTATGCTCCGAATTATTCTTTGAACATTACTACCAGTAGATTCCAGGCACTTTCAACCTGGTATTCGTAAAGAAATCAAACGGTATGTTACGTTGAAAAGCAAGATTCTCGTTGAAAAGCAAGTTTCACGTTGAAAGTCATAGATACAATTTTCAAAATATAGTCAGGAGAGGAGTGCCTGGCGAAGACAGACGACGCTGGTAACGCTAACAACAGCCTGTGTTCATTTTCTTTAGATAATGAATTAATTTAGCCTTTATTTTTTTCAGCCTGAACTGGCGGCCCACTCCCTACTCCTGAAGCACGGGCGTAGGGACAGAAGCTACACTTGCTTTTCGCCTTCCCCCCCCCCCCCGGCGTCTCTACAGGCTGGAATATGAACGTCAGACTAATTTTGATCTTTTAAAGTTGTTTTTTTTTTTTTTTTAAAGATTAATTTCTTTTGAGCCTTACGTCAGCCGAAGCAATTTAATGCTTGTATGGCTGAACTGGCGCAATTTGGAACATTACCAGATTTTCTTAGAGAAGAAGAAATATTTGGTAAAGGGAGGTGCCAACCCGGGGATTCGATCCGGGAAACCTCTGATCATTGTAGGGGGCCGAAAGATTGTCCAGAATTGACCAGAATAGTTCCCATAGCCGCTGAAGGGGCATGGTAGCCTGTCATGCTACCCTGGTCGGCAGTCTTGGCGGGGCCTTTGTCAAGATCCCCTTTCCAGGGGTTCAACCAGAACCGCACACCTCCAGCAACAAGGCTGAGCTCTCTCACCGCTCAGCCACGATGATCAATATCAATATCCTTAATAACCCGTTCCCAATTTCATTGATTTTCGAACGAACTTGTATCTACAAATCAATTGTACACTGCGTGTGCAAAATTTCACATAAATCGAGTAACTGTGTCAAAGGTTATCGTGGAGACAGACAGACATCATAACAGAGCAGGGACGGCAATAATTCCATGGATTTGAATCAATTACTTACACATCAAGTGAACAGCAAGAAGTCAAATCCACTTCTGCCTAAGTACCACTGATAAGCAATTAATTCCATTCCACATCAATTCCAATTAAAATTCATAAGTCAGTCAATTCCAACTAAGTCACTGCCAATCTGCCATGTTTCAATGCAATATAAAATTATAAATCTCTAGCGGAGTCGCTCGCTTCGCTCGCTCGTTCCGCGTCGTCTCACTCCCCTTCCCTCCCCCCCCCCGGTCTGCCCCCCCCCATTAAGTTGCCGTTCGGTCGTTAGATGGCATCATATGTTCGTGCTGCTGGACGTTGCGTTCTGGGCGCAGCTACTATCTCAGCGTGCCTTGGCTGCTACTCTTGTAATTTGCCGTTCCGTCGGTAGATGGCATCGTATGTCCTGCTGGCTGCGCTGCAGATGCAGATGACTGCTTCGTATGTCCTGCTTACTGCTGCTGCTGGCTGCCTTGCGGATTTTGTGTAATTATATATATAGATTTGGCCATTTTCTGTATTTCCTATTTCTAATCAACTCCATCATCAGATAATTTTCGTTTCTCATTTTGATAAGTCAATTCCAGTTCACTGATCCAGTCGTAGTTCCATTCAATTCCTGGTAGATTCAGGATATATTTTTGACTAATTCCATTCAATTCAGCGTAAGCCTAGCATCATTTCAGGTAAATTCTGGCAAAATTTAAGATCCTGCCGACAATTTTGGCGATTTTTGGTGAATTTTGGGGTAGAATTTGGGTAAATTAATTTGAATATTGTGCTATATGGGTGTAATAGCACCTGCAATGAATCAAATCAGGTCAAAACAAGGAATTTTAAGTCAAATAAAAATTAAAATCAAATCAAGGCAATACAGAGAGCCAAAGGGTTACTTTGCAAGTCAAATGAACCTGAGTGGAACATGGGCTCTGAATTGATGGTCATCAAGTTAATTCCTACACCAAGTCTGTTTATAACTGTGGCAAATATCCAAGTCAAGCGAAATTGAAGAGTAATAAACTCAATTCCATCAATTTATATCCTGGAATTGCCTACAAGTCACCTGAAATGCATTGAATTAATTCCTCCAAGTCGACAAAAGTGAAATTAAATCGATTAATTTCAAGTCTGGATTTGATTTGCGCCCATCACTGGCACAGAATGATTAAAGCCCTCTCCAGACAGAAGAAAATTTAGTGCGCAACGATGCGTAACTACGCTCCTACAAGGTCAATATTGCTGCAATCGTATAGTTGGGGTTGCGTTTAAGGCTCAATATTGAAGTCTTTTTTACACCATACTGCGTCGCCGTGCAGCCGCGAGCAGCCAGTCTGTTTAGGGCTTAAAGCCCTCTCCAGACAGAAGCAAATTTCATGCGGCGCATTGCGTCACTGCGTGCCAACAAGGCCAAACTTGCTGCAATCGTACGGTTGATGTTCCGTTTAATGACAAATTTTGACGTCTTTGGGGCCCCATCTTGCGTGGCCGTGCAGCTGCGAGCAGCCAGTCTGGTTAGGGCTTAAGCCCTAACCAGACTGGCTGCTCGCGGCAGCACGTTGACGTAGTATGGTGTAAATAAGACTTCAATATTCGTCCTTAACGCAACACCAACCACACGATTGCTGCAATGTTGACCTTGTAGGCACGTAGTTACGCATAGCTTCGCACGAAATTTTCTTCTGTCTGGAGAGGCCTTTAAGGCCCGGTGCACATATGCGTTTGTTCAACGTGCGTTGACGCTGCGCTACCGAATTTGCGGTGTGGTTTACGTGACATCTGTTGGGTAGTGCACACATACCTCCGTCGACGTTGCGTTACCGCACGTCTATCGTGCGTTCGTTTTGCAACGCACTCCCCCTCGTCAACGCAACGTTAACGCAAACGCACCTCCGTCTCTCAGTATACCTTGTGTGACTTGAGCGGTGCACACATCCGTCGTTTATCGCAAAGGCGTTACCGAAAATGGCGTCCAATTTCGAAGAAATAGACATGGAATTGTTGGATTGGGGGAGTAAAGAACTATCCTGAAATATGAAATGTTGCGGCAGAAATGATAATTGAAGACTCATTGGGAAGTAATTAAAGAACTTATCCGAATTTTTTTTAGTTAATCTGCAAAGGATGTATGATATATTCCCCTGGTACGTCTTAAATAGTGTATGAATATATACCAAACATCGTCGCATTGGTTTGAAAATACATTTTTTTGTTCAGGAGGCAGGCGAAAAAAGCAATATCGTCTCATTGGTTTCAAAATATAATTTTTTGTACACGAGGCTAACAAAATGGGTTGCGGCCGAATGCGTCCTGGCGTTACTTCACGGTCATGTTTGCATTGATTGCTAACGTCAACGCAGCGTCAACGCGCGTTAAAAAAAAGAACGCATGTGTACATCGGGCCTTCTTTGCATGCGTTCGCTTGATTACGGCCTCGTTCAGGGGCTCGAAACGTTATGATTTTTAAATTGACATGCACTTAATGGCTTTATTTCATTACTAGTGAAAGTGCTTTTTTTATCGTTACTGCTTATTGATTCACACTGCTTTTCACGTTGCGTGTTTTTAAAGGCCGTAAAATGGCCCATAAGGGTTTGTGCGTGGTTTCAATTTGTCCGTAAATGGTCTGCAATTACTTTAAGTTGAAACACGTAACCCACGTGGATTTGGGCATCGTTTTATGTGTTTTTCAGTGTACATTAATTTCTGATAAGTCCGTGCGTATTTGATATGTCATTAATTTTGGACATTTGAGAGTTAAAAAACCCTCACAAACCGTTACCATTGGCATCGTGCAAAATTGTTGCGGGAAAATGCTGCATTGGTAACAAGCAGATGCTGCCGGAGATGGCTGCAATGGCACCTAATCTAGGAAAAAACAGCCGCGCGAATAAAAAGCCTGGGAAAAAAACTGCTCACGGAAAAAAAAGCAGCGAGAATAAAGCTGCGGAAGAAAAAGCCGAAGGGGGAAAAAGTCGCAGAAAAAAGAAAACGTTTTCTGGGGAAACTTCCTAATTGCCTGCCTGCTGAAATTTGAGCCAAAACAACAACAAAGCAAACAGAGCAAAAAATCGACCAAACAATTGGATTTTTTTCTGCGGCTTTTTTCCACAGCCTTTTAACGCGGCTTTTCCCTTCGACTATTTCCCCCCCCGCCCCCCCCGCATGGTGGCAAGAGGGAAATGCTATGGGAGAATACTGCAATTTGGCAGCGGACGAATGGCAATAAAGAAATACTGCAATGGCAATAAAGAAATATTGCAATGGCAACGGCAAATGTTGCATTAGAATGCTACAGCAGTGGGCAAGTGCTGCTGAATAATCAGTGGTACTCAGTGCCGGAGCAAGGCGTGTGAGCGCCCACTTTATCGTATTATACAGCAGATTGCAATCTCTCTGATAGAGGTGCCTTCTGACGGGCAGGAACACTACAATATGAACATAAATTTGCCACAAAAATGTAATTTTTGGCCCGGAATTCGGGTCTTGTTCACAATAAAAATGTTAAAACATTAAAGAGGGGCAGAGAGCTGCCACACATTGTAGACTTCATACAGCCGCCATATCGGATGATTTTCCAACATGATGGCTGTGCACAATTTATGGCAGCTTCCACTGTTTTTAGTGTTTTAACATTCTTATTAATAAATAATAATAGTAATAATAAAAACACTTTAACCATCATGAAAGATGGTATGGACTACGGAAGGGCAATAAGCCAACCAACACCGTTCCAGCACAATTTAGAATCAATATTGTCGTTTCAAGAACTGTACAAGAGGGACTTTGTCAAGGGCTAATTTAAAAGCTCCCACAGAGACGGCACCAACGGCAACATCAGGAAGCGAGTTCCAAGGTGCTACCACCCTCAATCCAAAAAAATGTCGTCGACATTCAAGTCTTGATGTCTGGACTCGTAGCTTGAATGGATGACCACGAGTCGAATGGTAAGTACTGAAATCAAAAAGAGGTAAATCCACCGAAAAAAGACCGTGATCAATTTTGTATTTAAGTATTAAGTCTGATTTCAGCCTACGAAGTTCAAGTGGCTGTAGACCTGCCTTCCGCAACCGATCTCTCGGGGAAAGATTCCGAAATCCCAACAGGCTACGTGTGAAACTGCGTTGGACCGATTCCAGGAGATCTATGTCCTGCAGCAGATACGGCGACCAGGCTGGGCTTGCATATTCCAAAAGCGGTCTCACAAAGACCTTAAAAGCCCACACATGAACCACTACATTTGCGGAAGTAAAACATCGTCTCACAATAGCCAAACGGCGAAAAGAGTTTGCGTCAATCTTTCTACAGTGGGTTGTCGATTTCAAATCCTGGGAAAACCAGACACCCAGATCTTTAGTTAAAGTCACAGAGGTTAATACTGTATCTGACAGCTTATACTCTATACTTATTGTGAACAAAGCTCCAATTACCGGGCCGAAAATTAAGTATTTGTTGCCGAATTCATGTTGTGAGTTTTCTTGCCAGCAAGAGGGTATCTCTGTCGTAAACTACTGCTGCAACTCACAAATTAATTATTTACAAGACCAATTGTATTTAGTGAGGCTTCGCCAAAAGAGCATTCATCATTAAGTTCAACTTTTTTTAATTTTTTCTTATTTTTGGAGGGGGCAGCATTTTCGGCGCCCGGGGCGGCCGCCCCCTTCGCCCCCCCCCCCTTTTCTTCCGGCACTGATGGTAATGGGAACAGACAAAATGCTCCGGACAAGGCTGCAATGGTAACGAATTAGCGTTAGTTGATTTGCGTGTTAATAATATGCAAGTTCACCACAGAAACTGCGGTAGGACAACGGAAGGGCTGTGAACCTCTGACACCGAGCCTAATTTAAATGAGAGTGAAGATTATGGGCAACAAGACAAAGGGGAGAGAAGAAATACCAGGTAGTCATACCAGGTGTTCAAGTGATTCGCGTCAATTCGGTCTCAAAAACGCTGTCCGGGGACAATTCGGTCTCAAAAACGCTGTCCCGGACAATTCGGTCCCAGGTCAAGAAATGTTCCAAGTTTAAGAAAATAAATGAAGATGACGAAGTGTGACACAACACTGATTTCGGTAAATTATCTCAGTTAAATATTTTTCTAACTTTTGTTTACAACTTGACATTTTTTTTCTCTAAATCCCTGGTCATTACGCCTCTAGGTACCAAGGACAGCTTATAAAACAGAGCTCATCCCAAAAAATGTATACAATGGGAGGGGGGGGGGGACTAAAGGCAATAAAGGAATGACGTATTTTCAGGCAGGCGCGCGGGGAGGGGGGTGTACCAAGTGTTGCACTGGTGATACATACGGAGACGGGGCGGGGGAGTCTAAATTGTTAGGAAAGAAGATTTGTTAGTTTGTTAATGAAAATCAATCGTTGCTGCAAGTTCAAAACTTCGTGTCGTATAGGTTTAGGTGGAAGCTCTCCCATTGCTTCTTGAGCCATGGCCAAGGCAACGCTAGATCAGTTTGAATGGCCTTGATGGCACTCCATACCGTTGGATGACTATGGCCAACCAAAGATTCAAAACTTCTGTTCCAACCCTCCGCAGCATTGTGTTCGACTGATATCTGCCATTGTTGCTCACTTGGTGATACTATGTGGAGCTCAACTAATTTGAATTTATTTACATAAACCCACTTAACCAACGAAAATATCGGTAACCGTCGTTTGCAGTGGTAAATTGAAAACATCAAGGAAAAAATATCACTTTACCACACACTTTGAACCCACAGCATCAAGTTCTTTTTAAATTTTCGGTGATAGGCGATCATCTTCTTCAGAAAAACATCACTACACTCACCACAAGTTCGCATCACGGTAACAAAAAACGAACTCCTTACTGTGATGTGAACTTGTTGAGTGTAGCGATTTTTTCTGAAGAATGTGATCGCCTATCACCGAAAATTTAGAAAGAACTTGCTGCTGTGGGTTCGAAGAGTGTGGTAAAGTGTAATTTTTCCTTTGACCACTTAACCACTCGGATGAGTATTTTTGTTTTTTTGTTTGTGGGATCGATTTTTCGTAAGGTTATTTTTTTATTTTTTATACGGGACCGAATTGTCGCACCATCGGTAATTGTGGACCGATACTGTCCTACTCAGCACAATGAATGATCGGGATTTAGGGGTTTTTATTGATTTACTACGCAGCTGCTTAATGCGTCTGCTGCCGGAGTGCCTTGTTTAATACTATTTAAAGAAACTACATACGCCCTATATGCCTTCCTTTATACCCCCCCCCCTCCTTTCTTGAAAGTTCTGAGATTGTAAAAAAAAAAAAAGTGCCAATTTGAACAGAATCATGCCACCAGCGACCTCAGCAAACGTGTTTCATTTTTTAAAAGCTTTGTCATTTTACTGTCAGTAATGACGCTACAAAATAAATATATGCAGCACAACTTTTGGCATACCGTTCGTAATTGGTATAACGAGTGAAAGATTTGCATGCATTAATGCTCACTGCACACCAGGAATTATGCTAACAAGACAACGAGTCAGATTTGACTAAAAAAAAAAAAAAATCAGAAATGACCTTCCCCCGAGGCGCAGAATGTGACGTCGGCACCTTTGCTTGAAATTTGTTGTGGGATGTCAAAGGGAGACAACAGGAGACGCGGACTTATTCAGGGTCGACAAGCCACTAACTGTGTGTTTAACGAGTTCATGATTAGTCAGAACGTATTAGCACGGGACGTTTTTGCGGCTATCTGCGTGTTTTGTATGGTGGTGAACTTATTTTTTTTTCTACTTGTAAAAAAAAAGAAAGCTTTAGGAACCGGTCATTATTTATTTTGGGGTTGGGAAGGGGGAGGGGGGGGGGGCACGCATTATTTGGAAACTCTCGGGAGGGGAGGAGGATTCATAATTTTTTTGAATCAGTAAAAAATCACTTGACCAACTGGAGGAAAAAAGTTATTTTTGGAACTTAAAAATGACATTTTGTCAGCAGTCAAGTTTCTAAAATCACCGTCACTTCTTGGGCGGCAATCCCAGATGCTGCGGGATGGCCCTCCAGATCTCCCTTCCCCCCACCATGTAAGTTTTTGTAAGATTTGACGTTATTTCTAAAGGCATCAGGTGAATAGCTTTTTTAAAACCTCTTTCTAAAAAGGTTTTTTTACACCGTCAGGTATCTTTTTCATGTTGCATGTGTTGATGTTGTGTATCCTTAATCCACCCAAAACCAAAACTAGTATAAAAAACCGCCAAGTTTCCAAACAGGATCGGCCTTTGAAGGTAGTGATATCATTCAACCAGTGAAAGGCCGCCAAGGTTAATCCTATTAGCCAAGTTGATCGCACCGACTAATAGTTCGAAAGTTAAATGAAAACAGAAGATTGCTACTCGCTGTAGCAATCTTCAAGTTTTCATTTAACGTCCAAAGTATTATTCGGTGCGATCAACTTGGCTAATAGGATTAACCTTGGCGGCCTTTCACCTTCAAAGGCCGATCCTTTTTGGAAACTTGGCAGTTTTTTACACCAGTGTTTTGGTTTTGGGTGGATAGCACAACTTTCATAGGACTGTGTACTCGTACAAAAGGTTACGTCATCTTATCTTCATCTGTACCTTTTTTTCTAGGAATTTTATATTTATAGATTTCACATTGATAATTTTCAAATTTACTAATGCCAATTAGCCGTTCGATAGCCAATGTGACATGGCTTAGTGTATTGAACGAGCATTCCTCACATGCCTAAGTTCCTTCAATCCCATTTTTGCAGACACTGGCTAACAATCGCTGAATTCGTTCGCTTCGCTCACTTAATCAGCGCATGGCTTTTAGTTGTTTTGATTATCCTTGTACCCTCCCCTTACTTTTTCAAGATTTCGGCAGCATTAGGATTTATTCTCGACATGACAAGCTATGCTTTTAGTTGCCTGCAGTTGATAGACACATGTAACTCATGACTGTGAACATACAAAAAGTCAGCGCACCGTCTTATATTCCGCTCTACCTTGTTTTTTTGGAGGCATTTCATGCCTATAAATAATTAGCCGTTACATCAGCAAAATTGAGATTTTCTTTCGATTGCTTTCTTCGTTCACATTTAGTCAAGCAGAAACCCCCGTTACTAAAACAGCAGAACGCGAAGTATTTTATGTTTTGGTTATTAGCAAAATTCCCGCTTGCTTATGGATGCTCGTATTGTTGCGTAACCATCATCTAACGTGCATCCCTTTATTCTTACGCAATCCACGGTAACGTAAATGTTGCTTATTTCGTCCTTCGTTGCAGTTCAGCTTTTAGTTCGTCCAGACTTTTACAATCATCTGAGGGCCAGTGTTGATTGTTCATGCCATTGTTGCTTGAAATCTTTGGTTGCAACTTGGAAAAGAAACGAAATTTAAATTCCCTGGCGGCGAATTTCAAAACCCTCCCACGCAGTTGTCCTGACCCCTACAACCCCCAAACCAACAGAAGGACCATGCATCCGTGTGCAAAATTTCAGCTGCGTAGGCTGTCCCAATTTTGCGCTAGCCATGAGCAAAAAGTTTATGGGATTTAACATTGGAAAAAATCTTATTAGCTAGCTAGCTAGCTAGACAGTAACATAAAAACAACGTTATTGACGCATCTTTCTCTGTATGAATGGTGCACACTCATCTTTTAAATTTTAGTTTTTCTTAATCTCTGACCTTTCCACTTACTTTTCCACAATTTGAAAGATTTCTGTCGCATTGGGATTTATCCTCAACATGTCAAAATATGCTTTTAGTTGCTTACAGTTAACAGACACATGACTACTAGTGAGCCGCCTTTTTATTATTAACAATC
>JAHWFP010190075.1:72107-85019 GCA_023313725.1 Lithobius niger | reverse complement strand
ATTAACAATCTATGGGATTTAACATGGGACAAATTTATATTAGATAGCTAGCTAGACAGTAACATAAAAACAACGTTATTGACGCATCTTTCTCTGTATGAATGGTGCACACTCATCTTTTAAATTTTAATTTTTCTTAATCTCTGACCTTTCCCCTTACATTTTCCACAATTTGAAACATTCTGTCGCATTGGGATTTATCCTCAACATGTCAAAATATGCTTTTAGTTGTTTACAGTTTACAGACACATGTCTGCTAGTGAGCCGCCTTTTTATCATTAACAATCGATTTTTTAACAATCGGATGTCTACAATGGGATGATCTACTGTTACTTGGCGGCGACACACTAGCGTGTGTCTAGGTCTCGGTCTAAAGATGGTGAAACAAAAACTTCTCGGACTGTTTTCAACAACGAACTTTAAAGGGATATAAATCCTTCCGGTATGTCGTCACCCTTTGAGACTAGCGTTTGCAACATTTACATAGGTTAGAGTTAATGTCGCAAAACCATCTCGTACGAAAGAAAAAAAAACAAGAAAATGACTGTGTTGGCAACATTTACATACGTTTGAATAATGTCGCAAAACGGAGTCATACAGGAAACCCAACATGGATGCATGTACCTTTAAGTCATGGATCGTTTTCCAGCCAATCGGAAATTTGTCGACGCTACGATGTTACGTCATACTATTTTTTAATTAGTCCTGAGGAAATCATCTACACTTAACCGCAAGTTACATACAAGTGCCTGTAGGCAACAGTAGACTGAACGTGAAAAAAAACTTGAGTCCCAAATCAGCACTGCGAGCTTTGTGATAGGCCCCGGAGGCCCCGAGCAAAGCGAATAGCAACAGCCCAGTGGTCAGCGTCCTCATCTAAAACCCAAGTTAGGAACTTGGTTCCTAAGTCCGTTGTATGGGTTAAAGCAACATCCGGCCAGCTTTATAACACCCACGCGATGATCACTTCCGCGTATTTGCCACAGCTAAAATCCTCGCAGCGAAAAACGTAGCTACTGTCTCAGTTGGCATTGCACCTAATAGTCTAGCCAGCGTGAACCCATTGATCGTGTCGTCACAAACCGGAATGATTCTTGTATTTTAAAATCACGATTTATAATTTTCTAGACTAGTGTCTTATAAATTTGCTTCGGCGATCTATTGGAATAATTAATATTAATTTTTACTGCATTAGCCTTTTAGATTTTTGGTCTCATAGTAATTATTAGCAAACGATTAAAATTAGTACTGCGTTCACGCAGATAAAACTTCAAGGTCATTGTAGGCGCGCGATGCATCATATAAGTTCGGGACGGACGTAAATAAAGTTAGTAATATTCAACAGAAAATCTCCTAGACGCCACATTTTAAAACGGATTTTTAGCAAGGGAAAGATTAACGGTAAGTAAAAGCTTTTGGGGCCGTACTTGATGTGGAGGATCGAGAAAAATGGTGCTGGGAGGTATATCCCTTTAATAGCAGCTGAATCAACAAGTGGATATTTTGTCAGAAATATTTTTCAAGATATTGTTTCGCAAATTTTCCCCATAAAAGTGATATCCTGTAGCTTTAAAGGAACATCCCTCCTTGTTGGCTTTCCTGTATGGCTCAGTATTGCAACATTATTTCAGACGCGCGTAAATATTGCAAAGGCTCTCATTTTCATATTTTCTCCCTCGTGAGAAATGGTTTTGCTACAAATTCAGTCTAACCTGTTGCAAAAGCTGTTTCGCTCAGGATGCTTGAATTAATGTGAAGGTATGGCTGATTAACTTCTTCATTATTCTAGACTTGGGATTGCAGTGATTTGCAAAAATTTTTAACCTTTTATGAAATGTAACCGTTAGAAACAGGGCCGTAGCCAGCACCCCCGCAGCCCCCGCACGTGCGGGGTTTTTCTGCAGGCCGAGGAGCACGAAGCGCGACGAGGCCTTTATAGTGGACTACAATAGATATTGAGTTTTGTTTGCAAACTCAAGATTACTTCCAGAAAACTACGTTACCCAAAAAGGGGGTAAAGGTTTCAAATGAAAGTTTATGCTTTCCGAATCATGTAAAAAAATCTTAAAATTCCAAACGAAGAAAAAATAAAGCTTATATTTTGGAATATAATATCAATAAAATTTTACGCCAGACATGAAATTGGCTAAAATCCTTTTAAAAGCCTGCTTCAGGAGCCCTTTTTGAAATACGGAAACGATAATCAACAAGAAAATGCTGACTGTTAATGAAAAAAAAAATGTTGATTACTGCGTTAAAACAATTTGTTTGGAAATTTGTTTTCAAGTCCAGGTATGGTTGGTTACATTATGCACGACGAAAGAAAAGAAAATTCATTGGAAAATGAGATTTTTTTTTTGGGGGGGGGGGGAGGGGGATTGGGCTTCATTTTAAGACTGGTGCGGGGGTATAAAAAAAATTACTGGCTACGGCCTTGGTTAGAAATACAGTCATTTTAAAAGTAAGCAGTAAAATACATTAATCTTTATAATAATATCGGAGACCGGCTAAAAGGAAAAGGAAAAGGAAGGCTTAAAGGAAAACCACTTCTCCCCTCCTCGCTTCCTCATTGAAAATGAACCCTCTCACTCTACGTCCAGCCAAAAAGGAGCCAGGCATGAGTAGTCGATCAATCTGACAAGTCTTCGGTAAGAGTACCGGGAAAATTTCCCGGGAAATGTGTTACATAATCATAATCACACATCCTCGTTACATAATAACTCGAAACGTTGAAGAGTTTGTGTACTTTATTTGTGCACTTTCAGGCTTATTATAAAATACGATATTTAAACAAACGGAAATTAGCTGTATATATTAGTACAAACGAATACACACAATGGAGCCTACATTGAAAACAGCTACGAATCAAAAGTTAGCAGCAATTCTGACGAAAATTGGCGCGTGAGTTTCGGTAACCGATCCACTCCAAATTACTTAATTTTTTTGCTAACCAACGCAGATCTACACCCTCTCCCCACATCACATTAAAAACCGGGGGAAATGTGTTTTAAGTTGTAAAAATAAAACATTGAAAACACGTAAAACGACAGTAGATGGAAAACCTGATTCGCCATCACAATGAAAGAAACGGAAATTTTTTTTCCTTCTCATTTCTTTCCAAATTACGTGCCTCGCTCGCGCTACCGCACTCTCTGCGGCTAAACACATAACATCAGAAATCGCAACCAAAAACCTTTCCACCTAACCTGAAGTAGCGCCGGCAACGTGAGCACTTAAGGCTGCGTAGTTTGGAACATTACTTTCCGTTTTCTCGAAGTCACCTTTTCGTGCTACTCTTTATCCCGGAACATGGCCACCGCTTCAACACGGCCGGGACGACTGTTTTACGTGGTTTAAACACGTTTTTGTAGAACTAAAAACGTGTTTAGAGAACTAAAAAAAAATATTTCCCCCATTTTTTTTAACGTGAAATGAGAAGAGGATGAATATCTGCGTCGGTAAGTACCAAAATTGAGTGATTTTTCGTGGTGCGGTTAAACTGTATAATCACCTGATTTTTTTCGTCATAATTGTTGCTCACTTGTTAGTTTTAGCTGTTCACAATACAGGTTCCATTGCGTTTCTTCTGTTAATACGATTTTTAATCGCGTGGCTACTTTTCCCGAACAAGAAGATATCAGAGAAATTGCGCTTAACACTTAAAAAATGGCACAGTTTACCATACACTCCTCCCCCTTTTTTAGTCTTCTGTACAGTTTTACCGGCTGAGGAAGACTATTGCAACGACTTTGTCCGTCCGTCCGTCGCTTTTTTCAACTTCGCAACGGTACCAGATATTGAAAACCACTGTTTACAACGTTAAGATTCAGTGTCAAAAGTTAGTTAAATAACATGGCAAATTAAAGCATCCTATAAATCAAATTAAACCATATTATAGCTAATAGATTTCTACGACGTAACTAAATTAAATAATAACATTTGATCGTCGAATTGAAATCCTAAGGATCACACTGCAGCCGTAAAAACAAAAGTATTGTAGCTTAGTTTAAAATAGTCTCGTCGCATTGTTGCATGAATGAATGGGCTTACCATCGAACCAGATTCTCCATTATATAGGCCTATCTGCTACTTACGAAATAAAACTACAGTTAACAAATTAGGCCTGAAAAATGAAAATTAGGCCTAAAATCACGTTACTACGGCAAGGTCACGTTGCTAAGAGTATAGCTCTTGGCTTCATCAACAGCGTCTCTTCCGTCAATTCCCTACCACTGATCAATATAGGCTATACGTTGCGCGTTACGTTTAACCCTGTAACCGAAGGCACACCGAGTTGCAAAAATGAACAGGCGTACTATACAAATCAAATCTCCGTTAGCTGCTACTTACGAAATTCAAGCTCCAGGTAAGAATTAGGCCTAAACACTGACAAATATACGCCTAAAATGTAACACATTTGTAACGGGCAATTCTGATGGTTACTGCTTTTAGATTATATAATAGAGATAGCTGTTGCAATGCGTGATAGAGGTGTGCGCCTCACCATTGGTAGTGGCGGAATTGTACAGAAGACCGGATGCGACTAGGTAGTCGCTCTAGCCGCTTGTTTTTTTACATCAACAATAACGTCACATATAGGCCGTCACCAGTTACACGGTCGACAAAATGGAGCGATGTGATGGTAACGGACTGCAAACAACCGGTCTTGCACTGGAGACATCGTTGTGGCTCATCTTTTCGGTTGCATCATCGCATCTTGTTTCTTTGTCCTTTTGCTTTGGTACCGCGTCGATGGACGGCGTTGACGGCAGCTGCGACGAGCGGCGAGCAAACAGGTGAGGAGCAGCTCACACCACCTGTGCATTTTGTCACCTTCATTATTCCTCAACAACACGTCTAATTTAAAATTATCTTCGTTAAAACCACCCATAAATGTAACGCTATCAATGTACAAAATCTGGTGTTCATTAATGCAGTTATTAATTCGTGATGAGCGTAGAACGTTTATGCATTGGAGTGGATACATAAACGTACCTCCTATAGAGCAGTGACACGAAGTAGTATTATTGTCTATAACTCTATGCTGGAGCCTTAATGGGTTAGCTGCAAGGGGCACTGCAGAGAGAAACAGAAGGGCGTCATACAGAAGTAGATACTGTGAAGAGTGATTTCTTAGACCTAATACGCGTTAATTTTGTTGTTGGAGAAAACAATGTTATTTTAAGCCTAAGAAATCCGCTCCTCCGTTGTTTTTCCGTAGTGCACCTTGTAGTTATGCCCTCCAAAACCCATGCTGGTGCCAATCTGGTGCCAATATGGCGGCAAATGTCACTGCTCTATAGTTTCGCTGCAGTTAGGCTGTTGTCGAACGACTCATGTATTTATCTTGTTCCTCACGTCTCGTGTAGTGGGGCAGATGACCCGATTTAGATTCGGCACCCTAAAACTACGAAATACCAAAAACATCTGTTTTACCATCGGATAACTACTGATATACTAACACGACGGAAAGCCAAATGGGCTCGAAAAAGTGATAATAAACGCAGATCTAAACCTATTTCCGTTGCCTTTTGGACTTAAATGTCAGACAGCCTTAACGGGAATTGAACCCACGATCTTTGAAATCAAAGGCCGTAGTCCTACCGCTCAGCCACTTGGCAGTGACTTTGGCCTTTGATCTTAAAGGTCGCGGGTTCAATTCACGGTCAGGTATAATCTGACATTTAAGTCCAAAAGGCAACGTAAAGAGGTCTGCATTTATTTCTCTTTGCGTAATTTTAAGTTTATCAACTTTATGGCGCCACTTTAGCGCATGTGCATTATCTCCCCAAAACAAACCTTTTAAGGATTCCGGACGTTATTCAATTTAACAATAATAAAATAAAAAAAATAAAAAAAAATAAATAAAAAACCACACACATGGTGCCCTCCGAATTTCACTTCGAATTTAGGGTAGGGTTTGGCTGTTAGAACAATCCAACCGGCGGCGTCTTTTCCTTTCTATGCAAAACAACATGGAAGGGCGGAGGTTAATCATATGGAAATAAACTGGGAGAATTGTTGGCGGCGGATGGTTTTTTTTTCCTCTCTCTTCTTCTTCAAGTAATCATTCGGCAAGTGATTCCCTTTCTTACGGTGCTGACTTTTCTGTCTTTACCGCCTTAGCCTTCAGTAATGATCAAGTCGTGAACGATGAAGTATATGGCTGCCCGCGGGGAGGAGTGAGATTTTTAAATTGGAAAATAAAAAACACAAAAGATTTTAGTGCCTTCGTAACTGAGCCGACGAAAGGTGAACAAGGGGAGGTGCCGGTCGGAGAAAATACGTACAAACTACACGTATTTTTTGTTGGTAGTCGTCTGTTAACGAACTAAATCTTAGTCGGACTTCCTTAATACTTTTAATTTAAAAAAAAAAAACTCCGAACCCATGAAGTTAGAACCGACGGCGCATTATCAAGGTACGCCGTGGATAGCTTTGTGAGCAGCGTCAAGTGACGTCATATTGGCAACGAGACACCATTTGGAGGCAATAGCTACAAGGTGCACTAGATTAAAATGTAACGGAAAAAACGGTACTTCTAGTCAAGACAGTGGTCTGAGAGCGGGATTTCTTAGGATTAAAAGAATGTTGTTTTCTCCTACAACAAAAATCGCGCGTTGTAGGCTTAAGAAATCCAGTCTAATAGCATTGGCTTCAATAAGACGATCTTCCTTTCTCCCTCCAGTGCTCCTTGCAGCTAACCCAGTTACTGGCTCCACCATAGAGTTATACACACTAATACTACATCGTGTCACTGCCCTATTGACGTGAAAAACAGTGTAATAATGCAGCGTTTTCAATTCTATAATTTTCGAACGCTTCGGTTTTACACTAAGATCATATAAAATACAGTGATTTCATAGGAACGAGAGAAAAGAAGAGTTACATAGGAGTTCATGGTCTTCACCGTGAAGCTTAAAGGGGGATTGTCACCGAATGACAAATTGCAGCATCTATAGCTTATTTGCCGCTATCTAGTTCTGCCCTTACTCTCAACAAGTGAAGGAACACACAAATAAATTTCTTTTTATGAAACAAATAAGCCACGCGCCTCCTCAATTATTGACTGTAAAGTTGATGGGTCCACGAGCGCCGTGGTGCAAGCAGGAAAGTTAAGCCGTAACCTCATCACGCGCGTTTTTTCTATATATCGACTATTTTAAAACGCATTTCTTGAACCGCTAAACGGGCGCCATCTCGTCACCGTGATGTCGTTACCTTGCCCGTTTGCTCCCTGGTGCACGTGAACGGACTAACTTATACATTCAGTATTTAAGGAGGCACGTGGCTTAGTTTGTTGTGTAAAAAAAAAATTCTTTGCGCATTCCTTCGCTTGTTGAAATCATGTATTACATGGAGCTAAATAATTAAAGACGGGAAAGCCGAAATTCACAAAAAAAAACAACTAAATGCAGATGCAAACCCATTTACGTTGCCTTTTGGACTTATATGTCAGACTGCATGAGCGGGGAATCGAACCCACGACCTTTGAAACCAAAGGCCGAGGTCCTACCGCTAAGCCATACTGACACGGCCCCACAGTATGTCTTAGCGGTGTAGGACCTCGGCCTTTGGTTTCAAAGGTCCTGGGTTCGATTCCACGCTCATGCAGTCTGACATATAAGTCCAAAAGGCAACGTAAATAGGTTTGCATCTGTATTTAGAGCTAAAATGGTACAGACGGCGATAGATACTGCAACCTGTCATTCGGAGAATAGAGCAGTGACACGACGTAGTATTATTGTATGTAACTCTATGCTGGAGCCTTAATGGGTTAGCTGCAAGGGGCACTGCAGAGAGAAACAGAAAGGCGTCGTACTGAAGCCGATGCTGTGAAGAGTGATTTCTTAGACCTAAAACGCGCGATTTTTGTTGTGGGAGAAAACAACGTTATTTTAAGCCTAAGAAATCCGCTCTTCCGTTGTTTTTCCCTCCATTTTTATGTAGTGCACCTTGTAGTTATGCCCTCCAAAACCCATACTGGTGCCAAGCTGGTGCCAATATGGATGGCGGCAAATGTCACCGCTCTATAGGCATGGAGCATATAGTGGCGTGTGTGTATATGTTCATGGTTTCATCTGTTGGAGGCTTTTGCGCCAAATCTGCAGTTACAAATCTATTAACCTGATCTCGTACAAAGAACAGCTTAATTCTATACCGGCAATCAAACGACGGTAAAAAACATAGCATTTCTCGCCGAGTATTCAAAATCCAACTGGCAACCAATTCACCTGGAAAACCTGGAAAATTCAGGGAATTTGAACTATACGTTTGAAACTCAGGGAAAACTCTAGGAATTCTCCTATTTTTCACAAAAAAACCTGGAAAATTCAGGGAATTTAAACAGCGTTTGAAACTCAGGGAAAACTCAGGGAATTCTCTTATTTTTCTCAAAAAAAACTGGAAAACTCAGGGAAAAAAACCAAAGTAATAAAGGTTATGTATTATAAGCCTAAAAGTATATAAAAACTTATTGTAATAACATTCTGCAATTAAAAAATGTTATCCTTCTATTTCTGTAATGACACCTAGAAGTCCGTTAAATGGGGCCCATTACTCTTTTGCTCGATGTGACCCCTGTAAATAGTAAAACTGGTAAAATGTGTGCCAAAAAAAAGCCTTCCTACAATTATGGTAAAACCCTGGAAATTGACCTTAACTACTCTGGACAACCTGGAAAAATCAGGGAAATTTACTTCAGCATTTTGGTGGGAAGGAATCCTGTTGTAGAATCAGAAACAAACCAATGCTGGCATTAAGAAACGCGTCGGCCATTCTGTACTGCATTAAAAATTGTTTCTTGTTGTCGTGAATTGACGACTGCATCATGACGACTGCATCACGACATGACTACGGAGACCTCCGTCCTCATCGTTGCCATAGCTACTAGGCATACAAACAACCGGAAAGCCACCAGCTCCGTCAAAAGCGAGAAGCAACATAAAATTTAGTATTAATTAAGTAAAAGCTAGTGAGCGAGAAAATTTCGGTTGCGAGTCGGTGCATAAAGGCGCCCTTTTACGATGCATCATTCCGGCAAAAGCAAAAGGTAAAAACAAATCAGTGACTGCCGGTTATTTGGGAACTGCGCTCCCTCCCCACACCTCCTATCACAGTCTGCACCCTTCCATTGGGCAGGTAGGTCCGTCACATTTTTTTCTTTTACCACTACACCGATGGTTTATTTATTTATTTATTTTTTTTTTTTTTAGTAATTAATTTCTTTTGAGCCTTAAGTCAGCCGAAGCAGTTTAATGCTTGTATGGCTAAACCGGCCTCAATTTTGAACATTGCCAGACTTTTAGAGAAGAAGAAATATCTGGTATAGGGGCCGAAAGATTGTCCAGAATTGGCCATAATCCCATAGCCGCTAAAGGAGAATGGTAGCCTCTCACAGTACCCTGGTCGGCAGTCCTGGCGGGGACTTTGCCAAGGTCCCCTTTCCAGGGGTTCGCCCAGCTCCGCAAACCTTCATAGCAACCAGGCTGAGCTCTCTCACAACTGAGCCACGATGACCACATAACAAATTTATTTGTTATAACATTAGTCGTCAGTTCCTGCTAGGGAATTGGACGATGTCAATATGCAAGAAAAAAAATCAAAACAACATACCACCGGTTGAGAAAGATGATCAGCTTATAACCTACATATTAACCGCATTTTAACAAATAATAACCAGAAAGACAAAAAAAAAAAGAAAAACAGTTCAAGCCATTATCCTACTAACCGTTTAGTCATGTATTTGATTCTTCAACAAAGCATTCGCAGTAGGATAATCAATTGGAAAAAAAAAATTAAGTTACAGGTCAATGGGACGTGAAATACAAACTGGAGGAAGGAACATGCACTACAAACTAGCAGGGGTGCTTAATCGTACCCACACTTTACTTCAATACTGGTAAAGGTATATCCAGTTTCATTTTAAAGAGTGTACTGAGGGTGCCACAGGTATACAGTGGTATGGGGCAAGGTAGCCTAATGGTTAGCACGACCATTTCATGTGCAAGAGGTAACGAAAAAAGCTGAGGGAGAGACGAAAATTAGGCTGAAATTAGGTTTGGGAATTTAGGGTCAGAACTTCAGGGTTAAGTTAGGTTTGGGGTAAGGATTAGGTTTGGGGTAAGGATTAGGTTTGGAAAGCAGCCTACCAGCAAAAAGCCCCCTAGACTTGGGGACCTCCTAGCAGGGCAGAGGAGAGGACCAGCCAGGAGGCTGGCCCGAAGGCTAACTGATTTTGCATGGCCGGGCGGCTGCTTTTATGCGATTTGGTTACCCCTGGCAACCGCGAAATAGCCGGGGTATTATGGGTGAAGAAGTTGCTCGAAGGTTCTAGATGCAGGAACCGGAAAGGAAATTACAAGACATGCGCCCTTCAAAGGAAGATTAAACAAGACCTTTTAGCTTGGCCATTGGCCCCAGCAACTTAAGTCCACAAGATTTGCAACAAGCTCACAACCCCACAAGAAGCTCAAACTCCCCCTTGCAAATCTTGCCACACATACATTTTCGTGACACTAACCGTGTTGAATCTTTATTGAACAAGGACTGAAAGCTACACTCTGAAAGAAAAACACTTGTTTTCATTAATGAACATGAAAGAAAATGACTGAATTCTTAAACTTGACTGTTTAAAGAAATCATTGGCGACCCTGGAACTCGATTTCCCAGAGTCATGATTGAAACCTACGCCCTAAGACGAGACTGAATTGCACCCGGAGGCGACTTTGAGTTTGCACCCGGAGGCGACTTTGACACTACATTATTTTGTAGCCGATTGGAAATGAATTGTAAAGATTTGCTCTTAACAAGCAAAGAAAAAAAAAACAAGAAATCTCTCTATTGAGCCTAGCAGAAATTAATGAAACCTCTATGGGTGAGAAGAAATTGAGAAACCCCTATGAGTTAGAAGAAATCAATGAAACCCCTGCCTGTGGGTTAGACGTAATTATTGAATGAACGTTGCTACTCGTTAGGGAAAATAAGACATCCTGACGAAATTGCTGCCGCAAAATCTAACATTAAAATATTGCTCCTGCACAAAACGAAAGATTGAGTATTTTACATGAATTGAATTGGAAAAGTTGGCTACTTCATAGCTAAGCGACTGCATTGTATATTAAGTTATGTTACTGAAAGAAAGAAGGCCGAAAAATTAGGTTGATTGTGGGAAAAAAAACCCCTTTGGGGAAAAAAACCGAAGCAGAAGAGAACTGCTTGTGAAGCGGAATTTGGTTTATGAAGATGCTTCTAAAGAACACCGAACATTAGAAATAATTAAAATTTTTTGAGTTAGCATAGTTTTATTTGGTGCCATTAAGCCAAAATTGAAAAAAACAGGAAATAGGCCTATTTTTCAGGCTTAAGTTAGGCTTAGCGATGAAAACCTAAAAAAACGGATTCACCTAACCCTTCTACACACCCCTATTAAATTTCAGGTCAATCAGAGCATGTTAGGCCTAAATAGTGGTTTAAGCCTAACGAAAACCTTTAAGGCCCAGGCTTAGCCAAACTGGCTTACCCACGTTTTACCTTAAAGTTTTAAAGCCTAAAGGGGGCCTAATTCTTCTCCCGGGTTTCGGCACCATAACGAAAAAAGCTGAGGGAGAGACGAAAATTAGGCTGAAATTAGGTTTGGGAATTTAGGGTCAGAACTTCAGGGTTAAGTTAGGTTTGGGGTAAGGATTAGGTTTGGAAAGCAGCCTACAAGCAAAAAGCCCCCTAGACTTGGGGACCTCCTAGCAGGGCAGAGGAGAGGACCAGCCAGGAGGCTGGCCCGAAGGCTAACTGATTTTGCATGGCCGGGCGGCTGCTTTTATGCGATTTGGTTACCCCTGGCAACCGCGAAATAGCCGGGGTATTATGGGTGAAGAAGTTTCTCGAAGGTTCTAGATGCAGGAACCGGAAAGGAAATTACAAGACATGCGCCCTTCAAAGGAAGATTAAACAAGACCTTTTAGCTTGGCCATTGGCCCCAGCAACATAAGTCCACAAGATTTGCAACAAGCGGTCCTGGGTTCGATCCTGACCTCAGCCGTCCCCTGGTATTTTCGGGAAGAGAAGGGCCCTGTGATGCCTCGTGCTCATGTCGATTGTGGCATGTAAAAGAACCTAGGAATTTCCGATTGGAATTACCTAGCAAAATTGTCCTTCTTTTCGTCTGGCGCCATGGCTTCGGCTGGGAGCGCGGCAAAACTTACAGGTATGCAGTGGTGTTGCTACGTTAGGTGGGGCCGGTGGCAAATTGGCCTGGAGGGGGCGCCCTTACTATACAGGATGGCCCATGCTGAAAAATGTCTAAGTCCATACTTTTTCAATTTATTTTTTTATTATTTCTACAGCAAAAATAGGGACCACTTTTTTGTACTCCAGTCAAATGCCACCATATTTTTTTAATAATAGGGGGGGGGGGGGGGGGGGACGGACGGCGAGGCTCGAATTTAATTTTTAAGATACAGTTTACATTATAACATTAAATATTTAGCGTTCTACAAAAGGAGCCTTTTTTAAGTCTACAAATTTTTTTTTCTTCCGGGGCCCCTGGCAAGGGTGGCAAAATGCCACCGGCCCCCTGAGGCAGGGGAAACAGAGGGCCGGTGGCATATTTTGCCACCCTTGCCACCCTGTAGCTAAGCCGCTGCCGCTATATTTTATAGAGCGCCAGCTTAGGGTTCAATTCCCAGAACCGGTAGTTTGACATTTACAAGGTTCTTTGATCTTTCACGTAGGTTTATTCCTATCGTCCTCATATATACACAAGCTTTCGTTTCCTTTGCCCAATCAAGCAACAAAAGGAAAGGAAACGAAAGCAAATTGAAAACGAATAAAAACAGAAGTAAAAAAAAAACCTTTCACGCCTCTCAAGGGGCAAAATTAATTTATCTGTTACTGAACTCACGCCCCCCCCCCCCC